>JACEEZ010007971.1:0-12500 GCA_016584305.1 Chionoecetes opilio | reverse complement strand
TCTTCTGCAGGATGAAGAGGGCGATTGACCAGGTGAAGGTGGTCAACGACGTTGCCGAACGGGGAGTGGCCCTGATGACCGCCTTCAACGCGGTCCTCACCCGAGAAGAAGCTCAGAAGCAGTTCCTTCTGAAGGTGGTGGCCAAGGACAGGAGGGAGTGCCCCACGACCTCCAAGGTAGCCCTACTGGAGCCCTAGCGATCGGACTCCGAATAAAGCAACCTTGGATGCCCTTTGGGAACTGTTTTTTGTCTTGTTGCAGTTATCAGTGATATCATTCTATTTGTACTTCTCTGGGTGCGAAAGGAAAAATATTAGAACTTATTTTTCATATTTGCTAACTTTTGGTTTTCTTTTTTGCTTGTTTTTGAAAAATTGTTGCTTCATGGGGGACCCTTAAGCAATGTCCGATTACAATAAAATTTGGCACAAATCTTTTGTTTTATTAATGGAACAAAAGCAACATGTGGCCCAAAAGTTTTTTGTAAAATGTTACATTTTGAACAGGCCTAATGTATGTATATATATATATATATATATGTATATATATATATATATATATATATATATATATATATAAATATATATATATATATATATATATGTATATATATATATGTGTGTGTTTGTGTGTGTGTGCACTCTGTAACAATAAGTACGTATGTGTTACCTGATTCCTGATCAGAGGTGGTGATGCATGACGTTCGTTTCTTGTAAGATCGATGCTTTCTGATTCAAATGTTTTGTTCTCTGTTCGCCCGGCGATCGTCCTTTTTTCTGGGCGAGCATCGCTGACGGTATGCTCTTCTCTGGTCGTAGGCGGGATGCTCACCGGCTCTTCTCCTTCAGGTGCTGCAGAAACCTCCACGTCCTCCAGATTGATGACGTATGCCGGGTTAATATGGCCCGATAAAATGATAAAAAAAAAAAAAATAAATAAAAAATAAAGCCGTCCATTGACGGGAGAGGGGTGGGCGGTCTTACTGAACAAAGCCTTACAATAGGTTAGGTTAGGTTAGGTTATGTTAGGTTAGGTAAGGTTAGGTTGGGTTTTAGGTTAGGTTAGGTCCGTCCATTGACGGGAGAGGGGGGGGGGTACCGATTTTTAAGGGTTTGTTCAGTAAGACCCCCCCCCCCCCCTCCCGTCAATGGACGGACCTAACAACCTAACCTAACCAAATTGTAAGGCTTTGTTCAGTAAGACCGCCCACCCCTCTCCCGTCAATGGACGGCTTTATTTATTTATTTTTTTAATTTTTTATTATCATTTTACGTACGAGAGAGGGGATCCTTTTTTTTTTTTTTTTAGTTTTTTGTCTAAAGAAAACACAGACTATAGTCAATCTGTCAGAGAAAAAGTGTTTGAGGAAAGGATGACAGTAGCGCTCAAACAATAATTATATTACCTCTTGCTCTTTCTCTCTTCGTCACACGTCGATAATAAGCAATCCCCCGATTTCCCCTTCATCCGGTCAACTCAACCATGTATGTACCACCCACCCAGGGGTGCCCCAACGTTACTTCTTCTTCTCCTATTTTTTTTTCTTTATTTCAATGAAAAAAAAAAAAAAGGAAAAACAAAGCCAATATCCATCGGGAATATAATTTGCGAGCGGTCTATCTTTTTCACTGTTGTCCTCTAAACCCCGGCCTCTGTTGTTACCAATGGTGGCGTGATTCTAATTCAGTAACTGGCTACCTTTTTACAAAAACCCCAATCTTGATTTGAGGTCATTAGCACGGACACCTCAAGGCCAGGCATGGACTTGGAAATTTACCAGGTGAGGACGTGGTATTGATATCTTCCAAGTTTTTGATACATTGTTTTTCAACCTTTTAAGCGATTTTCTCTATTCATTATCTGTTTTTTTTTTCGTGTGTGTCTGTGTCATCGCCGTGGTTTTTACTAGTCTCGTGAGTAGTTTTTCCCAGTCCTTTTCTCTGCCTGTTAGAGTGATTTAGGTGTCGCCTGTTTTCGAGTGAAAACTATTTTTCTTTTTTTTTTTGTGTGTGAGGGGAGGGGGTTTTTTCTTTATGATTGCTTCATTTTCTTACTGCCTTATGTATATTTTTTATTTCAGTTTTCTCTTATTGTTCTATATCTACACCAACTGGTTCTGTGGAAACAGTGATTAATCTTCCTGCTTGTTGTTTGGAGACTTCAAGAACTCAAGTCTTCATTATTATATTTATTCCATGATTCATAACGGGTATTCATATCTGGTAATTATTTGTTAAGTTTTTAAGTAAGAATTGATAATACCCGTTAATTCTAGCCTGTCATTATTACCCGGGGTGATTACTTTTCCCCTTTCACAGCATTGAGATTGGGAGAGTAAGGGTTTTACTGCAGACATAACACACACATACCCCCCTTACACATCACCATGGTTTTTTTTTCGATAAAATTTATACATTTTTATCTCACCATCGTTTTTCCCCTTCCATCACCACTGTGTTTTTTTTAGTATATACGGTGTTTATGTATTTATTCATTTATTATTATTATTTTTTTTATATTGAAAAATGTCTCTGATATGAGGTCATTTTATAATAAATTTCCTCTTTCTCCTCTTCAACCGGGTATTACTATCCACCTCATATTACATGTGGTTGAAAAACTCTACTTTTAAATCGTCATTTCACTATCCTCCATCCAAGTGTCTTATATAATTTTTTTTTTTCTACACATGATTTGGAAGGATTGAAGAATACTCCGAACTTCGGTGACTCTGGTGGCGAATATACATGTTCCTACTACCCCACATGTTAAAAAAGAGCGCACACTTCTTTTATCGATAACCATGGTAAATCTAGTGGTCCACCTAAAATTTTTTTTTTTTTTTTTTTTTTTTTTTTTTTTTATAATCTACCATAAGACTTCCCGAGTTTTCTCCTACATACCTACCCCCCACCCTCCTACCAATTTTGTACGCTCCCCCCCCTTCATAGTAGGGATAAAACAAAAAAAAAGGAAGGACGGGAAAAAATTTTTACAACAGATTGAGAGATGTTAGAAAAAAGATTAAAGACATAAATCTTATAATCATCCTTGATCTCGAAAGAATATAATCCCATGCAAATTGTGGGAAAAGCCTTATATAACATATTAAAAGGTAATGGTTCTTTGAGTTTAGCGCTCTCTATGGAGTACACTCTCCCATTTAAGTTTCTTTATGGTTAGCAGCCAAAATTAGGTTGTGAAGTGTCTCGTATAATCTTTGTGTCCTCACACTTAGTGTTCAGAAGGAACATAAACCATTTAAACCCATATATCTACTTTCTCAAGTAGTAGGTACATCTTTTTTTTTAGGAATTAATCTGTCTGCATTAGTTAGGTGGAAGTCAGAGAGGGTGGGGGGAAAAAAAACCACATCTAAATTTATGTATTTAACAAACACGGAAAACAGACAAGTAGCCTGAAAAACATCCGACTGGTTATTTTCTTTCGACAATGAAATGCTGTATTTGAAAAAGAATAGAAATAACCCTCTCTCTCTCTCTCTCTCTCCATATATATATACCCCATCTTTACCTTAAAGTTTACTATCAACCCGTTTAGCACAACCTGTTCAGCCCAAGGGGTAACTAGTGCTTTGATATTTTAGGGTGAGCTGGTATGTTTTACATGCATGTATTTTATTTTATTTATGCAGATATTGTAGACTTATATTATTTTTTCATATTACAACACTGCAAGTGAAATGAAAATATGGAATCCTTATATGTATATTTCACAATTTCAAGGTGGAGAGTTAACTCAATATAAACTCATTTTTTGGCAGCATACATAAAGCATACGGACATACAAAAAACATAACATGCTTTAGTTCATAGAGCATCAAAAAAGGGGAAAGGGCGGGGCAAATACTCTTTACAGGGGAAAGGCTCTCCTGAAAAAAAGATTATTAGTGGGTTAAGGAAGGTAAAACAAATGCATCATAACCAGATTGACTAGGTATTTCATAATGTATGTATTTAACATAAGTACAAGCAAAAACGAGAAAACATGTCAGAAAAACGTTGGCAAAAAATTGGGTAATAAAAATACATCCAAGTACAAAACATGGGTAACACAATATTCAGCATCGTGGCATAACACAGTTGTTATGTCTCCAAATACATACAACCCTGTACTAATTATAGTTACCTTTTAGTTATGTTCAAATCATATTCAAAAGTTCACTTTAGAAGATCAAAAGTGATATTTTAAATTATTTTTACTTATTACGGATGTCCTTACCTTCCTGTGGCCTTAGGGAATACATTATAAACATGCTATTTTTTGTTCCTTCTTATACATATTGCACAGAACTCTCAATGCTCTTTTCAATCATCCCGGCGTTCTTGGTCTCGGTGTTGTTAAGGCCCGCGAGGAAACCAGCTGGATTCATAAATTATAAGCACTGTATAAGACGGGTGAGGCTTTCACACTCACAGGCGTGGGAGGACATGTAATCTTCATGAAAGCGCAGGTTTACAACGTATTGGGGAGGGGTTTCATCCTGCTGGTCTCCACGTGCTCGAATTCCCGGCCAGCAAATGTACACATGCAGACGATGTGCACACTGACCCAAAGACGCCATCTGTTGTAACTGGGTTTTTTTTTTTTTTTTTTTTTTTTTTTTTACAGCTTGGCTTTCTTGCAGCTTTACGTCTTTTTTTGAATAGCGATTGGGGTCTGAACGATAATTTAAGTAACCCTCCTTCTCCTACACCCGCCACCAGTCACCTATCTCCCTCGCGACAATTGTCATCAGGGCAGGGCCACCTCCCCGCTACGACACTTTCTCCTCGATCCACCTTTTTTTTTTTACCCACCTCTCTATAATTACCTCCGGTCAAGCACCTCTTATAATTACCCCTGATTTCTCCTCAGTAAATAGTCGCTGGTGGCGGGCTCTCTTCTCTCATACTTAGATTTAAAGGTGTAATTTTCATGTATAGAAAGAAAATTTTTTTGAACTAAATTAATTGTGAGTTTTAAAGTTTCGTATAAATGAAGGTTAGTTCGCCAGAATAAATATAATTGGCAGCGAGCGAAGCGAGCTGCTTCTTACCATAAGACCCGTTGGAAAACCAAGTTTAAGTCAAAAAGTGTATAACTACTCCTAAATATTGTCGGATTGAGCTGAAATTTGACATGCAAGTACTGCTGTCCAAATAAAAGGGGGTCTGTGCAACAAACTTTTTTGCGTAGGAAAAACCTCTTAATGAGAAATTAACGTAAACTACTCCTAAATATTGTCGGATTAAGCTAAAATTTGACTGCAAGTAGTGCTGTCAAATCAATGGGGTCTGTGCAACAACATTTTGCGTAGAACAAGCCCTTGATGAGTAATTAGCGTAATGAGATGATTTGGGTAGAAAGTGGCCCCGCTGCCACGTTCCAGCCGTAAAAACTGAACCAAAAGCGAAGGGGCCAGAGACTGGACGCCTATAATTGATATAATTTTATTCTATTCGAATCAAAAAGTATCAAACCCCAGCCCGAATACCTCACAATTTGTATTTGTTCCCCCCGACACAGGTGGCTGACGGTGGCGGTAGACTCCCTTCCGGTCTCGTATTTATCATATAAAAGATGGAATATAGATTTTCTTGTTGTTTTCAATATATTAGTTTTGCACAACATGTGTTATATTTTTCCCCCCCGACCTAGTAATAAGGCTACATGGAAGTAGTGACTAAAAAAATATATATATATATAATTACAGTACAATGTTTTTTTTAAATTTTTTTTTTACAAATAGGTAAGATAAGAACACACACACAAAACACATACACACACACCCCACACAAACACACACACACAACACACACACACACACACACACACACACACAAAACCCCACACCACACCCTCACTACGATGACTTTCCAAAAAATTTCATTCATTCAGTGCTGAGACAAGCTTGACGTCACTATGAGAGAGAGAGAGAGAGAGGAGAGTATACAGAAAGAGGAAGGAAGGGTAGGTAATAAGGAGCTAATGTGAGGGAAGGAAGCGAAATGAAAACGAGGAGAGGAGGGGAGAGAGAAAAGAGAGAGAGGGAGAGAGAGAGAAAAGAGAGAGAAGAAGAGAGAGAGAGAGGGGAGAGAGAGAGAGAGAGAGAGAGAGAGAGAGAGAGAGAGAGAGAGAGCATGATTAAGGAAACAGGAGGTAAAAAAGCGTGAAGGGGGTGGAAGGAGGAAGAATGGGGACGTGGAAGGGAGGGAGGGAGGGGGAGGGAGGGAGGAAAGAGGAAGAGGGAGGAGGGAGGAGGGAGGGAGGAGGGGGGGGGGGGAAGGGTGGGAGGGATGCATAAAGGGGGATATTTAAAAGTTCACAACTTTCTCTTTGAGTGTCATCAATGGGAAACGGAAGTAAAGTACCGTTAGAGGTCAAGAGGTCACTGGAGTACCCCCACATGACCCATTCAGCTGCAGTAGTGACTCATCTTAAATGCATAGTACAATGCAGGAAAAACACACAAAAAAAATTATGAGTATATCGATTTACTTTCCATTCTAAATGTATCTGGTGGTTGTTGTTTTTTTTCGCTTGAGTAAAAAGGGGAGTAGACCCGGGAAGCCGGAAGTGGAAGTGGTCTACACCCACCATTCTTCCTGAAATAACTTTTTTAAAAGACATGATGGAGTAAAAGTGTGGGAAGTAAAGTATCGTTAGAGGTCACTGGAGTACCTCCATTCATTTAAACTTATGATGGGAACCCGGAAGTAAAGTGGTCACTGGAGTACACCAAAATTCCGTTAGAAGGTCACTGGAGTACACTATGTGGGAACCCAGAAGTAAAGTACCGTTAGAGGCACTGGAGTACACCACATTCAAGGAAGTAAAATACCGTTAGAGGTCACTGGAGTACACTACGTGGGAACCCGGAAGTAAAGTACCGTTAGAGGTGAAAGAGGTCACTGGAGTACATCACATTCAAGGAAGTAAAGTACCGTTAGAGGAAAAGGTCACTGGAGTACACTACGTATTCCATTCATAAGAGCGTGGGAACCAGGAAGTAAAATACCGTTAGAGGTCAAGAGGGTAAATAAAAAATACCGTTAGAGGTCAATGAACCCGGAAGTAAGGGGTCAGAGGTCAAATAGCTCCGACTGGCTCATCGTACTCTACTGATGTTGATTCTTCAGAGAATCATCACACTGCATTTCGATAAGTTCTAATTGCAGACTCTCTTCCACTTCTTCACATCCCCAAGAAGGGAGTCGAGAACAGGTTGATTTCTTTCTCAATGCTTGAGAAATCTTTGGGAAGCGCCGACTAAATTCCGTGATGAGAGACGTGATCACAGACACATACTTCTCCTTTTTAGCAGTATGGCTGGCCTCTGGAAAAGCACGTTTGATTTCGGACAGCGTTGGGAAGTGCGCAACATTGAAGTTGTGTAGCTGCTTCTCAAAGAGACGGAGCTTCACACAGAATGCTTTCATCTGCGCGTAAAGGTGTGGCACAAGCTGGTCTTTGCCTTGTAGACTTTTATTCAGTGAGTTAAGATGATCAGTAAGATCAACTAAAATCTAGGGCTGTCAACCATAGAGGGTCACTCAGCTCATGAAGAGGTCGGTCCTTTTTCTTGCAAAAAATGGTCGATTTCGGATCTCAGGGCATAAAACCGCCGCAGCACGGAGCCGCCGACTTAGCCAGCGTCACATCACAATGGTACAGCAGGTCCCCGTAATTCAGCATCGATCTCAGAGAGTGAACGCTGAAATTCTCTGTTGTAGAGCCCTCGTGCACATTATGTTTTACACGTCGTTTTTTCACAACATTGTTCATCACATCGCCCAAGCTGGACTGTCTTGGCACAGAGGGCCTTCTTGGTGAATGATACAGTGCATTTTTAGAGCCTCACACTCCGCTCATCTTTGCACTTCGCGCACACCAGAGAGGCCATTCCTTTCTGGGCGCATCGAACCTTCGCGTCCGGTCGATAGCTGGAGTGCTTCCGTCCTTATAGACTAAACTCCACACAGCTTTGTCCCATTCAAGTCGCATCTTCTCTAATGGCATCTGATACAGTTCAAAAAGTCCTTACCCGTTGTTTGTGCCCTTTTTAGAATCTACGATCCAGCAGCTCCTCTGTGATGCAAAAATTATCATCAACTCCACGCAGAACAAAATTAACAGCTGTGCGGTGTCTGTGGCGTCGTACTCTCATCACATGCGCATCGAGTAAAAATCAAAAGCACAACTTGATTTTGACAGTTGATGTTTATAAGTTAGAGCTGACACAGTCTTCGATATCGCCGAACACTGTGTTTCTTGGACATGCTCCGCTGCTGATTCATGCACTTTTTCTGTGCACCTTATTCTTGCCACTTTCGTGAAGGCACTGTTTTATGAATTCGCCATCTGAGATAATGTTTTCCATATCTGGCAATGATTGAGCTACCTCATAGCTGCTATTGTGGCATTTTCTTGTCTTTATTAGCACGGAAAAAATACTGTTGTTGAGCTTGCAGGCTAGCTTCCATGTTCTTAACCTTCTGTTTCACGTTCGGCAACCGTGGCAGGACACGTAGGTCTGATGTTTGGTTTCATAGTAGTCCGCCGTACTTATTACTCTTTCATCACGGCAAACAGTGTTTTCGGTGCGATCAAGCAGACACACGTGCCCTTTCATTCTATAAAAAAGTATTCAATGGCACAAATCGTATATTCTGAAATTGTCTGCACTCAGGGGTCGCTATCTGTGCGTTTTTCTTTTCTTTCCGCCATTTTGGTTCCGGCCCGCGCGGCGGCCAGGTAAAAGTTAAACAAATACGGCGTTACCTGAAAACTTACCCATCCTCTCTCTGTCGAGCTCGAACAAAGAGTAGCATTTTAAACAAACACGGCTCTCTAAACAACAAAGATCCTAACTCAGCTTTCAACTTCCAAACCTTCAGACAGCCCGTACTGTGGTGCTTGCCTGTGTATGGGGTCAGTCTGTATATTATGTCCCCTGACCTGGGGAGACGAAAAAGCCAGATTACTACGACAGCAGCCAGCCCCACTTCAAATAACTGTATGGCAATGAGACAGGAGTCCTTCCCTAACACATACCTGCACACCTCTCTTCCACACGACCAATAAAGGCATGGATAAGCCAAATCATCCGACACCACCCCAACCAGGCCTTGACTCAAAGACGAAAACCGAGTAGACTGGTGTGCATGTGTGGCTCCTTACGAGGCCCGCTCGCTGTCTCTCCACTGCCGACTTTTCCACCCGCCGTCTCGTGGGCGTCGTGTCCTTGTCCACGTTTGTTTTGCGACACCGTAATGTTCGCGTCGCTCCTATCACCGTCTCCTCCTTCTCCACATCTCTGTACTATTTCTCTCTCCACATCTTCTTTTCCTTCCATCTCACTGTTCACCTCCTTCCTCCTCACTCAGACCTCACCTCCACCTGTTCTCATTGTTTACCTAACTCTTCCCGCCACGCCAAGAGGAATTATTTTAGTGTCCCCTCTCTCTCATCTCTCTCTCTTCAATCTCATCTCTCATCTCTCTCCTCATCGTCATCCTCTCTCCGTCTCCCTCTCTCTCTCTCTGCTCTCTCTTCATCTCTCTCTCTCTCTCTCTCTCTCTCTCTGTATCATCTCTCTCCTTCTCTATACGTCCTCTATCTCTCCATCCTCGCTCTCTCTCTCTCTCTCTCTCTCTCTCTCGATCGTCTTCGTCATCTCTCTCTCTCTCACTCCATCTCTAGTGCTCTCTCCTCATCTCTATCTCTCTGCGTCTCTCTCCTCAAGACCTCGATCAAGATGAACGAAAACATCCTCTTTCTTCTCCTCCAGTCGAGATCCGTAGTCATGGGTTGGCTACCGTCGTGTAGTCCGACGGCAGCATGTCGATTGGCGCGTAGTACCGCTGGACAATAAGTACGTCTACTCCCGAATAGCGTCCAGTATCGAGGACTTTCCTCTGGATAAACGCTTAGAATCTCTCGCGTAGGATCTTCCAATAGGTTGTCTGGACTCCTAATCACTTCGTCCAATCCAACTCTCTATAACGTATCAGCGTCTCCCTCAGGTTGGAGTCCCCTCCACAAGGCGGTCTCGTTCACCGCTTCAAGCAAGAACTATGCATTCAATTCTCGAACATAAAGATCTAGCAGAAATCTCGAACTGTAAATCAATTCGCATTGAGTTCTACCTGCTCAGATAAAACACGTTAGTCTATCATCGGCAGGGGTCGAGACTCTGGACGTATAATCCGATCTGATCTCTCAATCCCGGTCTTCGTCAAGAATCATCTCTCCGCTCTCTCATCTCACGCTCAGTGCTCCACAATGTTTCGCCATCTCGTTCTGCGAGCCACTCTCTTCAGGCTTCGATCCAATACAACCTCAAACATCGACAACGCAATCCCCTCACAAGATCTCCCTATCGTCCGCACACTCTCCTCAAACATGACAAGGGACTCGCACGGTAATATAATCAAGTCTCTCAATAACTCAAAGTGAAAGGATCACAGCAGACCATGCACAATATACTGTCCAGTCTGCCAGAACCAACCCATTCTAAACTCATCATTCTCGCTAGGATCCTCACTTCGGTCGAATCAAATATTCCCATCTGGAGCAGACCCATAATAAGTCTCTATCGTATCCTAATGATAGGGAAATACCTCACACAATCTTCTTCCATCAGGGACATCGTAGGTCGAGCCATCGTCAAGTATCTTACTCTCCTCTCTCGTCGAATCCCATCTGAAAGTCGTCTGACTTCCAATCCGTCTTCTCGTACAGCTACGCCGCGATCGGTATCTCTTCTTGTTTTTCTTATTTTCTTCTTTTCTTTCTTTATCTTATCTCTTATCTCCGAGGTCTCTCTCTCTTCTCTACACACAACGACACACAGGGCAAACACACCACACAAGTGTCCACCGCCCTCGGCCCTGTACACCATCATTTTGGGGACATAAAATAATTTCATTAACATTCTTAAATTTACTGCGGGCCAAATTAAAAATGGACAGCGGGCCGCAATTAGAGAGAACTGCACTCCGAAAGTGCAGTGTCGCTGGTAGTTTTAACTCACAATTTGGTGGAAAAGTTGGTCAACTTGAAAGAAAAATAGGGCTTATTCCACTTAAACTTAACAACACAGCAAGTATAATATTCAAAACGATTTTCGTTCTATTGATAGTAAATTGTATAGAAGCCTGATTCTGTAAAAACATTGTATATAACCAAATACCAAGTAGGTTATAGAATTGAGAGAGGCGAGGTAAATGCTACTCTTGATTTATAATAGTCAATACGTAATGTTATAGAAGTTATCTATACCTAGGCAGTCATATTTTCCTGTTTATTATTGTGTATCAAAATCAGATACTCAAAGCCTAGAGAGTGCAATGAGACGACGGCGTGAAGTGGCATGTTTTTGATTCAATCTCCCCGCCACAATCTCCCGACGCCCACCACGTCCCCGCCCGGCACTTCGCCTCCACATATTATAACCTACATTGTTCGCAGCAACGATCCGATTTTCAGGCGGCGATTCTTTATTCTTCGTTTTTCCAAGGCATTGCTTATTGTATTTTGTGGTGCAAAAAGCGTTTGCCAACGCAGCAGTTAACTTTTTTGGTGTCTTAGAAAACAGTGTGACATCGCCCAAATTTTACCTGCCACAATTACATGTAAAAGATCTATTAAGCTTTGCTAACTCGAGGCTAGTAATTTGCATTAAATTTGCTATTATAGAACGTTCCACCATCGTATTGCATGTCATCCATATATTATAGAGATACCAGAAGAAATATATTTTTTTGGTATCGATTGCGGTGTGTCATCATATTTATCGGCGAAATTTATGTTATGAAAAATTTAGTCGAGGAGACCAAAACAACAGTAGACAACCTTTTGAGTGAAACTGCCAGCGACCACTGGCATTTTCTCGAGTTGCAGTTCTTCTAATTGGCGCGCGGGCCGTAGTTTGGATCACCCCGTGCAGTAGATAAAATAAAATAAGAAGAACAAGAGGGGTAAGGCAAAATTTACAGTTCGGGAGGTTTTTTACACTTCTTGTTGACTACCTTATTTACCAATCATAAATGAGGAATACTTGTGGCCTATACACTATTAACAAGACTTTTCACTCCTGTACGGACACAGTGTGGAGGGCTATTTGTGTATAATCATAGTACAGACATGCCCCCAACGGTTGTGCTGATCACACTTTCCCGAGGTGTACGTGGAGGAGAAAGGGAGGGAGAGGCGAGAGCAGTGGAAGTTGTTTGTGGACCCTCTGTCAACGTGGTGTTCTCTAGCTCTTTGCCGTCGGGTCTCAGAGTGACATCAAAGAGCAGTGGGAGCCTTATACGTGCGTCCTCAGACAAAATCTCTTTTACCCACCCACACTGCATTAACTCCATCTGTAGCTACCTACAACCTCAAAACTCTATAGGACTTAAATCATGTACTTCTGCTCTCGGGAATATTTGACCTGAGAAGAGGCTGACAGGCATGTACAGTACTATCCGTAGTTTCAAGACTCGATC
>JACEEZ010007970.1:0-38077 GCA_016584305.1 Chionoecetes opilio | reverse complement strand
CCCTGAGATACCATTTTTTTATAAATTATTAGTACCAGTAATAGCGTTGCTAAAAATAACCTCATCAATCGGGAAAATTACCCGATTGATGATTTTATTTTTTTTTTAAAGCTAATTTATGCATGGTTCTAATTCATTTATCAGATACGAAATATAGCAATGGAAGCTAATAAATTGCGCTTCTATTGTACCCTTCATGATAAAAGTTTGACTCGCAAAGTTTTTAAATGGCGAAGAGTTTGAAGTGAATATTAAGTTCATGCATATTTCTTCATAGTCTCGTAATGGCATTTCTTTAGCGTGTTTTACTGTTTTTTATTTGATAATATTATAGAACAAACATTACGAAGATTACAGTATATCATATATACTGATAAACCAGTCTATATGATCCGTATATATATATGAAACCGAGCGGCCCTCCGACTTCGGGCCCTTGCGCGACAGGCCGATATTCCGTGCGCAGTCCAGGTATATAGTGGGTCCATGCCTCGACGTATGGACCCGTAACTCCTTCGAGCATCTACCCCCTGCATAGCAACTCGAGGAGGGGTTTTGCCACTGGGTTGCCAACTCGCGCCACAATAAGGGTATGTAAACAAAGGGCAAAGAAAGCCTTTCCTCTTCTCTCTCCTCTTCTTGCCTCCTTAATAATTAATTTCCTGCTGCTGTAATTTCTGCTGCTCAATACAGAGGCAACAACAAGTTATTCTGCGAGAATAAGAATAGCAACCGCGATAAATTTCGACAGCTGCTATCTGGGTAGCAATGCGCCTTGCAATGAAACGTTCAGTAGGGGGGGGACGAGTTGTTTGGAGGAGGGGAGGGACAGGGTTGAGAGCCCGCACACTAGTGTTTTACATCGCCGCAACGCCGGTGTCGTGTGAGCAAAGTCTGTTTTACGAGGGCAAGTCCGTTTACTAACAAAGACGTGTTGATCAACAAAGCCGCCGAACCACTTGTCAGTGATGCCACACGCTACCGTGTGTACATCTTGTCACTTGTGAGTGAATGTTCGCTAAAGTAGGGTAAGGTATCTGTTTTTTATTCTTTCATAGGAAAAACATTCATGAATCGAATAATGCGCTCAGCTTTTGTATTACTGATGTGAAGGACCACTAAATAGCCTTTATGCAGTGAATCATGAGTAAATTTACGGTATTATTTTACACTAGGACAGAAATTCCCTACATAAGATGTACACACGGTAGCGTGTGGTATCACTGACAAGCGGTCCGGCGGCGTTGTTGATCAACACGTCTTTGTCAGTAAACGGTCTTGCCCTCGTAAGCAGACTTTTGCTCACACGACACCGGGCTGTAATCAAAGACACTCTACAACAAGATACCTCACTCTGAGGTGCCCTGTGGTGCGCGCGTGCGATCGAGCGCCACCGTGAGCAGGAGTTAACTAGTCTGCTGGCCCATTCACTTGCTGCATATGACTATCATATAGACAATGGTTTTATCATATAAATGATATACTGTATCTTCGTAAATGTTTCTTCTATAATATTATCAAATAGAAACAGTAAAGCACACTAAATAAATGTCATTATGAGACTGAAGAAATATGGATGAACTTAATATTCACTTCAACTCTTCGCCATTTAAAACTTTGCGTAAAAACTTTTAACATGAAACACATCAATAGAAGCGCATAGTTTGTTGGCTTTCCATTGATATATTCCGTTTTCTGATAATGAATAGCACCATGCATAAATTAGCATTAACTAAATAAATAAAGTCATCAATCGGGTAATTTTTCCCGATTAATGATGTTATTTATTTAATTAAAGCTAATTTATGCATGGTGCTAATTCATTTATCAAAAGCGAAATATGTAAGTAAATAAATAACATCATCAATCGGGAAATTACCCGATAGATGATTTTATTTATTTAGTTAACGCTAATGTATGCATGGTGCTAATTCATTTATCAGAAAACGAAATATATCAATAGAAAGCTAATAAAATTGCGCTTCTATTGATATGTTTCATGTTAAAAGTTTTCTCGCAAATGGCGAAGAGTTGAAGTGAATATTATGTTCATGTTTATTTCTTCAGTCTCATATGGCATTTCTTTAGTGTTTTACTATTTTTTATTTGATAATATTATAGAACAAACATTTACGACGATTACAGTATATTATTTATACTGATAACCATAGTCTATGTGATAGTCATATGCAGCAAGTGAATGGGCCAGCAGACTGGTTAACCACTGCCGCACGGCGGCGACACCGTCGGCGGATAACATAAATTGCATTAAGGGGATCCCGAGTGAGGTATCTTGTTGTAGAGTATCTTTGCTGTAATCCATTCTGCAATGTGCTTCCTGGCGCCTTACTCCTGTGTCACGTGGCACGCAGCTCTACAGCCTACAGGAGATCCCGTCCTTCCACAGTGACAAGACAGACACAGACCGGCACTTACCGTCGCCGCCCAGTGCTCGTGCCCAGCCGGGTGTTTTGCCAGGTGTGACCAGCGAGCCGTGACTCGCCGCGGTGTTGTGAACGACCAACACTGGAGGGCTGCACCTGGCATGTTAGAAATAGCGGTAAACAAGAGTGGGATGGCTGGGAAGAAGGATAACAAAGCACCAATGAAGGATCAAGGCCATAATTTAATGGAAAAAAAAGTAACGCTTATAGAAACGAAGAAAATAGTTAAAGTGAAATAAAGATACATAGTTCAATGAATATAGACTAAAAAGGTGAAAATTACAAACACATGAGCAGAAACATAAAATGACAAAGAAGAGAAAAGATAGGAACAAAAATTATATATAGATAGTTTAATAATAAATGGAGCATGAAAAAATAGATATCACAAAATTGGAAAAGAAAAAAGGAAAAGAAACACAAGATAGTATAAAGAATTGTGTACCCGAAGTAAATGCAATCGAATCCCAAAACTATAGGCAACTTAACTTATCCAATCCCACTCTTTATTAATTATCACGTTTTGAAACCTGAACCTCCTCTATCCTAGCTTGACCCTGTTAATCCCAGCACAAGCGGTGGCAGCGTGGGATTGGGTGGCATTGTGCGGGGCGATACAGGGCTCTGAGCTTACAATGGATCGCAGGTTCAAGCCACAAACACAATCCAAATACATACTTGTAATCGAATCCTGCTATAACGACTACAGCTTCCTGGAATGTGATCAGCTGAGTGAGGATTACTTTACCTCGTCCTCCTTCCACCCGTCCTTCCTTCCTTCTTATTCCCTCCGTCCTTCCCTTTTTCATTAATAACATCCATCCTTCCCTCCGTGCTTTAATATTCCAACCTTCCTTCCTTCCTCCTTCTTCCTTCCTT
Source organism: Chionoecetes opilio (assembly GCA_016584305.1). NCBI lineage: Eukaryota > Metazoa > Arthropoda > Malacostraca > Decapoda > Majidae > Chionoecetes > Chionoecetes opilio. The sequence goes on along the minus strand of JACEEZ010007970.1, from coordinate 34,754 downwards.
CCTTCCTTCCTTCCTTCTTTCCATCCTTCTTTTTCCCTCCATTCCTCGACTTCCACCTACTCCTTCTTATTCCTAACACCAGTCCAGCCATCCGTCATTTTTCCTTTATGTCACTTGTGTCAGCTTCTTCAAGTTTACTGTCTATCTGTCTGTTACTTCTCGTATTTCTCCTGTCTCCATCTCCATGTAATTAGCTTAACTCTCTCTCTCTTCATCCTTCTCTCAGCTTCTACTCAGTGTTTCTTACTCTCTCTCTTCTGTTCTACTCTCTCTCATCTCTCTCTCTCTCTCTCTCTCTCTCTCTCTTTTCTCTCTCTCTCTCTCTCTCTCTCTCTCCTCTCTCTCTTCTCTCTCTCCTCGCTCGCTCGCTCGTCGCTCGCTCCGCTCGCTCGCTCGCTCGTCTCTCTCTCTCTCTCTTCTCTCTCTCTCTCTCTACTCTCTCTCATCTCTCTCTCTCGTCTCTCTCCTCTCTCTCTCTCATTCCTCTCTCTCTCCTCTCTCTCTCTCTCTCTCTCTCTCTCTCTCTCTCTCTCTCTCTCTCTCTCTCTCTCTCTCTCTCTCTCTCCTCTCTCTCTCTCTCTCTCATCTCTCTCTCTCTCTCTCTCTCTCTCTCAGCTGCCCCACGGGCCGCTGCTGATGCCGCTGTCCCTCAGGATGCTGCTGCTGCGGCTGCCTCACGGGCCGCTGCTGCTGCCGCTGTCCCTCGGGCCGCTGCTGCTGCGGCTGCCCCACGGGCTGCTGCCGCCGCTGCTGGTGCTGTGACTGGTCGTCCTGGTCCCAGGGATGCCGGGGTGCCAGTCGCCGCGGCTGTGTCGCTGTCCGCTGACGGGGCTGCCGGCGGGCGAGGTGCGGTGGCGACACATCTCCTCACTGGTGACGATAAGGAAGAAAAATCGCCCGCGACCAAAAGGAAAGATACGGCGACGCAACACAAGATGTCCCTCAGAAATAAGTAAATATTGTATCAGGCAATCATTTCTGACCTAAACTTATAACTTAACATGACTGCTGTCTGCAATTTATTTCCATTTTTTAATTTAAATGATTCAGATTTTGCTTGTATATTTGATAATTACCATAACTTTCCCTTAGAAGTTATCAATAACATGACATTTGATCCCTTTCTTAATGTTAGTGGTAATGGTAGAACACCAGTAGAGGACAATTTTTACTCAGCAACGCAAGATATAAATTGTAATTATTATTTTTGTGATAACCTTAACTCACTAGAATATTCATCTTCCAAATTGTCTATGCTGTCCTTCAATATTAATAGCATCCCACGTCATTGGACGAGTTTATGTGATCAGTGTATAGATATATCAAATGTAAAGTATGATATTATTGGTTTATGTGAAACACGGTTAAATGAACAATTTTGCAAACTTTATAATCTCAGCCAATACAATTCTTACTTTAAGAACAGAAATACAACTGGGGGTGGAATTGCTGTTTACCTGCATAGTAGTCTTCAAGGAAGAGAACTAAAAGACATTTCACTACAGTTACCACACATTGAATCATTATTCTTAAGAGTTGAAGGCTCACACAACTTTATCTTAGGGATGTTATATCGTCCTCCTAATACTATCCAGCAGAGTTTATACTTTCCCTTGATTACATTTTACAAACTATATCTAATGAGGGCTTACCATGCTATTTAGTAGGAGATATGAATATCATTTATTGAAACGAGGTGATAATAACATGCACGACCTGGTGAATTTATTTTATTCATATATATTTTTTCCAACTATCAGTAAGCCAACAAGAGTTACTAGATCCTCAGCCTCCTTAATTGACCATATATGGTCTAATAATTTAGATAATTATCAATCTAGTGGCATATTATATACCTCTATAAGCGACCATTTCCCGATTTTCAGTTTATTCACTAACCCAAACCCGATCAAAAGCGACACCTACAGAATTATTACTAAACGAATATGCACTGATTATCCCATTTCTAAATTTAAAACTGATTTATCGAACTACAAGTGGGAGGTTTATATTAGTGATATCAATGAAACTTTTAATGCTTACATAAAACAAATTTCAAAGTTATATAACAAAAACTTTCCAATAAAAACATGTTATGTCAAGGATAAGTATATCGGTAAACCATATATATCACAAGCTATAAGAGCCTCAATTAAGGAAAGAAATCGTCTTCAAAGATTATACTCTAAATGGCCACTGAAACTGCTTTAAAAAAATACAGAAATAAGCTACCGCCATTATCAGGGCAGCAAAGAAAATTACTAAAAAACTACATTACAGGAACATGAAAGTAATCCAAAGAAATCCTGGAATCTAATAAATGATATCTTAGGAAAACGAAACAAAACAAAATACCAAATACCATTACATATCAGGGAAATAGCATTACAAGAACTGAAGACATAACTGAAGCATTTAACGACTATTTTTGTAATGTTGCAATAGATTTATCGAAATCTGTTCAAGATACATCAAGTACTTATACAGACTTTATGCCTGATCCAGTCCCCTTATTCCTTTTACTTGCCACCAACATCATTGAAGAATTAAAGCCACAGTAAAGAGCCTGAAACTAACATCCCCAGGCCATGATGATATTGACATAACAATAATAAAACTATGTATAGATGAGATATCTCCATTTCTTGTTCATATCATAAATAATCTTTTACAGTGGGAGAGTTTCCAAGTCATTTACAAATTGCTAAGGTTATTCCAATTTATAAAAAGGTGACATTTCTATTCCCCAAAATTATAGACCCATATCAATATTGCCAGTATTTAGTAAAATTTTTCGAAAAATTATGTCACTAGATTATTTAATTACCTCTCTGAGAATACAATACTATCTAAGCACCAGTTTGGATTTCGACCTAAATATTCCTGTGAACTTGCAATACAAACCTATGTCAACACATCTACGACGCCATGGATTCAAAACAATTTCATTTAACTGTCTTTTGTGATTTCTCTAAAGCCTTTGACACTATCCCACATGATATTCTACTTGAAAACTAAATATGTATGGAATCCGGGGTCCAGCACATCATGGTTTAAGAGTTATTTAGGAAATCGAAAACAATATATTACATTTAATAATAAATCATCATCTACGAGAAGCATATGTTATGGATGCCACAGGGATCTATTTTAGACCTATACTATTTCTGATATTTATCAATGACATAACACGTTCCAGTGGAAAGTTGAAATTCTTGCTATTTGCAGATGACACCTGTATATTTTTTAAACGACACAAACCTTGTTAATCTATCAGTCACAATAAACACTGAATTAAATCTCTTATACAAATGGATACAAAGTAATAAGTTAACTTTAAATACTGACAAGACTCACTTTATGGTATCCCACCCATTAATGACTAAAGAAACCTCTGTGCAGATAAAAATTAACAATGTTTTTATTAACCCAGGTAAATGAAGCAAAATTTTTAGGCATTATTATTGATAATAAATTATTATGGAAATCTCAAATCGAGGAAATAAAACAAAAATATCTAAAATTATAGGAATATTTTATAAAATCAGAGGGCAACTTGATGTAGCTTGTTTAAAGAAAATGTACTCTGCAATTGTTTACCCAAATGTACTGTATTGCTCTGCCATCTGGGAGGGGCTTACTCCACATACATTGACACACTATTTTTGCAGCAAAAGAACTACTACGCACAATGTTAAATGTTCCTCGTTTACAGCACAAAGGTCCCCTTTTCAATGAACACAAAATCCTGAAATTCATGACATAATATTTTTGCAGTCAGGTGTTCTAGTCTACAACTCCATCAATACATGTCCCATAAACATTGGCTTCACACCCATAGCCCACCAAACGGTAACAAGGAGAGGATGACCTCAGAGTTCCCCTGTATAGGACTTCCCACGCCCAGCAGAGTGTGTTGTTCAGAGGCGCCATGCTATGGAACAGTCTAGCTATAGACATGCGTAATGCTCCATCCAAGTATAGTTTTCAAACTCGGGTTAAATATAATTTATTGAGTAAATATGAATAGAAGTATGTATACTATGTCCTCATTATACTATAAATACCTTAGTCAGTGCCAGTTCCATAAAGTGTTAGTGTGTATCATATTCTTGCATATGTTTTTTATACATATATATTTATATATATATATATATATATATATATTATATATATATATATTATATATATAATATATATATATATATATTATATATCTATATAATATATATATATATATATATATTATTTCGTGTAATGTGTATGCGTGCAAGTGTTATTAGTGTTAGAGATATTTACGTATGTATGTGTATGTATTTTGTAGCCAATGTGTGTGCATACGTGTATGTGCATATGTTATGTTTGCATATCTGGAAGTTTTTCTATTTTATTTGTAACTTTATTTTTCTATTTTTCATTTATATAATACGGATTCAGTATCCATAGTATAGCTCAGTGTTTTGTTTTTGTTTTTGTTTTTTCTTAGGCGGCCTGTTTTGCTACCATTAGTTCTCTTACCATAATTTGCATTTGGGTTCATATAGGAGCTCACGCTCGATGAACCCGGCCTGTAAAAATTCTAATGTATTATGTTTCTTGTACTATATATTTAAGGCCAATATCAATCAATCAATCAATCAATCAATCAATCAATCATCAATCAATCAATCAATCAATCAATCATCAATCAATCAATCAATATCTCTCTCTTTCTCTCTCTCTCTCTCTCTCCTCTCTCTCTCCTCTCTCTCTCTCTCTCTCTCATCTCTCCTCTCTCTCTCTCTCTCTCTCTCTCTCTCCTCTCTCTTCTCTCTCTCTCCTCTCTCTCTCTCTCTCTCTCTCTCTCTCTCTCTCTCTCTCTCTCTCCTCTCCTCCTCTCCTCTCTCTCTCTCTCTCTCTCTCTCTCTCTCTCGTATCATAGTGAGGGCTGTTAAGGGAAATTTTTGAGGTGTGGGGGAAACGCCGGAAATAAGTACCATATCTTTTTCTGGTTATCTATATGTCTAACACTTTAGATTTTGTGTAGGCTCCACGTGATAGGACAATAGGTCATGAGTTATGGGCAAATATAAAATTTTTTTAGGCGACGGAACGGGGGGTGAAAATACTTCAACAGTATTATGTTACAATAATGTTAACTAGACAACTAAATAGTAACTAGAATGTTTTATTTATGTTTATTGCATCAGACGGGGGTTGATTGTTGAAACTATGAACCATAATTGTGTCATGATTAATTCTGTTCTTGTTGAAGTTCTGTTTTCTTTAAAAGTAACTGGATGGACAAATGCTCTGACACAGGGAAGGCTTGCCACATCAGGAACAGCGAGTCTTTCATCAATTGCTCACACATCACCAGGACAAGACATGCACACCAAGTCTGTACTTTTTGCTCTGAAGAAACTTCAGAAAGAAGCATTTCTTAAACACAGACCCCAGCAAGTGACGAAGCAGAAGAGGCATAGAGACACGAGATGATCAAAAGAGCCCAACATTTCAGTACTGGGATACAATCCAAAAGGTTGAACTCCTCGGCCTCCTCCTTGTCAAACCCCCATGGAGAGGGTGACTTTGATTTGTATGTGGATTCACTGAAAGCCCTGGCACCGTGGTTCTTTGCCTTAGACCACCAAAATTTATGCCCTCTGGTCCCTGTTCACATACGAAACATTAATAACCTGCCGTCTTCTATCATGGAAAAATGTGTGAATCACGGACACAGGGTGATACGCAAAGCAGCAACAAGTTACTCGGCAGTAAGTCTGACCTGCTGAATGTTTAATCAAAAAAGTGGAGAATGTGCACCGAACCTCCTTCACCGTGATGACACTAATGATGATGCAGAGATGAATGTTCTGGAATTTGGGACCTGAGCTGACGACGTCCCTCGGGGAAACCAGTTGAGGCAGATTACCATCTACATTTGACGTGAAGGTGCTTAGATGGTGCTGCCGTGGTGCATCTCCTCCAACCGTTTGGCGTCAAAAACGTTTGAAGACTATGCCAACGATATCTTCATACCTTACATGATACAGCAGCTCAGCAACACAAAACGGGGACACTATCTGGGACAGTACGCCAAGGACATCATCAAAGTTCTTCCAGGCAGAAAAGAGGCAAGGTATACGAAGAAATTTTTACAAGTAAAACCAAACTCCCAGGACAAGGGAAAAAACCTTTGTTTTGTGTGATACATCAACAAGCAGGAGTTGATCACCTTTTTTTCAGAAAAGGGTTTTTCAGGCAATTAATTTATCCCGGGGAAAGAATTGTTGTAATATACTTATGGAGAAGATGTTCTGGTCAGAGGCAGTAACCATTTTATACCAGCTTGCACCCATGAAGAGTCAGACACAAGAATGATCTTCCATCTTCAAAAATGCCTTGGAACAGGGATGTACACATGTCTACTTCGTACTGTTGACACTGACATTGTGGTCATTCTCATAGGCAAGTTTCACCATTTTCCCGGACGCATATCCTAGGGTGAATATTTGGTGGCATTCGGGACCGGGAAGAACTTTTCAAATATCAACATCAAGCCATCGCTCACATTTTAGGAAGGGAGACATCCACAGCCTTGTATGTATTTCACAGCTTCTCTGGCTGTGACAAAGTTTTCTTCATTCTTTTGGGAAACGGGAAAAAATCTGGATGTTGAGGCCTGGAAATGTTTCCCAGATGCTACAAGGGATTTTGTAGTATTGCCATGAACCCATTCACAACAGTGGAACGTTCAGTTTTGAGAACTTCGTACAAATTGAACGCTTCGCAGTGCTCTCTACCAAGAACGAGCCACTGGAGTCTGTGCATGAAGCTCGCCGAGTAATGTTTTGCCAACAAAACAAGACAATGGAAGCTATCTCAACCAACACAGTCTGCTCTTCTTGAACACACAAAGCGTGCTGTGTACAAACAGATATGGTCCACATGTCACCTATCTCAGCCGCAAATACCTTCTCCAGAGGGATGTGGGTTTGGGAAAAAGAGCACAAACAGCCCCGTGTTGCCCCACTCTGGTCAACACTTTCCCATTGCATCTAAGGCATGTTGAGAACTTATTAAGTGAGGTTATAAGGCTCAGGTTGGCTGCACAGGCAATGCGTTTGCAAGAAGGGAATGTTTAACCTGCAACAAACTTTGCAAAGTAATTGCACAAGACCTGAAAGACGGTGTTGTGTGTGGTCCCCTGACAGGCAGTACAGTGTGGTTTATGTTTCTTTTTTTTAAATTGAAAACCCTTTGCATTCATAAGATTAGCCAACACAAATATTATTATGCTTCATGAGAAATGCAAAACATCATGTTTAATCCAATGTAAGCTCACAATGCATACTTTTTGTCTTTTATTATTCTTTATTTGTCTTATTTTCAGATCAAACTCTTAAGTTAGAATGTTCCGATGGTTTCTAGAAATGCTAACCACACTGCAGACATAGTTGGTTCCGACCAATTTTTCACAAAGATCATGTGACGTAAGCCAATTTTGTCCCGAACTAAATTGGCTCACCCCTCTTTTTTATTTTATTCTCTTACTGTCTTCTTTATAGGGACTGGCAACTAAGCGGGCTTTGTGTTACCCATTTTTGTTGTGCCTGTAGAAATTTATGCTACAAACATATTTAATATGAGGTCTTACCTAATCAATCAAACCCATGCTATCTCATCCCGACTACATACCCTAGCTAATCAACTAACTAGGATACTTATCGGTGGATAGTGGGTTGAAATGGCTGTAGGCTTGTATTAACACTGCCTGTCCTTGTGATCCGAAGCGCTAGCGCGTGATCAGGCCGCCCGTGAAGTACAGAAGCGGAGGGCTGGAGACTAGTGTTTCGATATGGGCGTCAGAAGGGTTTTCATAACCCAGTTATCCATGACGCGGCGGATTGTTATCTGAGTCGCTAACACAAGTCCTATTGTTTTATCACTTATATGTACAATTTACGTATGTACAAATCTCTTCTTTATAATCAGAGAAAAGATATTAACTCGATGGAAGCTGGTAGTGTACTTGTACTTGTATTTATAGACAAGCACGTATGTATATTTAATAGATGTTATTCCCTCGGATGTCGAGAGTGTACTGACTCACCGTAAGTGGGCGGCTGCGATCGCCACCTTACCTAGCCACGTATACCAATATCAGTGGCTATAGAATCTAATGGGCGGCGGCCAATGACCGCGCTTCAAACCAAGGTGCTAATTATTTAAGTTGCAAATGGTTAATAGCACTGGGAATATTAATTTATCCTATCCCAGTACTAATCATTTACTTAAAATACCTTAATATTGCCCATTACCATTTAAAAATTATATATAACTTCCTACTCACACTCCCCCTATGACGAGCGGAAAATACCTCACTCACAAGGGGGGGGGGGGGAAACAAAACCACCACTCTACCAATTATGAGAGGGTGGTTGATGGATAATTTACACACTGGGGGCTGGTGAAAACTGAAGTTCCGCTTCATGAGACATCACCCCAGGCCACATAGCGCCGGAACATTTGATTAGTGGTTTCGGCACTTTGGTCTTTAGCTATTTTAAAATTAACAGCTCTGATAGAGGTACCAGTAAATATGCTGACATATTCTAGCTGGATCTTGGGGAGAGTTATCTTCTGATGTTATGGTATCCCCAGTATAGTCATCACCATTGACCTCAAATGGTTTTAGGAGCTCATTATCAGCGGGAAGTTCAGGGGGACCTAGATAGGAGACTAGTCTACACTCAGATCTATTATATTTATTGAGAGATTTGAGGTAATATTTGACTGCCTGTCTACCATGATTTATCCAAAATTGACACCTGATATCGGCTAATATTGTAGCCATTCCGCTATGTAATGAGTTCCTATGATATTCTTCCACCAAAAATTTAGTAAGATGATGTCGTTTGGGAATTAGTATGGGATGGCAGGTGGTATTTGGAAGATCAGCTTGAAAATTTCGACCTCGACACCTAATTATGCCCTCATGATCTAGGTACAGACCTAATAATTTCGTCAATTTCTTTATATGGGGCCTGGCTGAGGCCAATAGCTGATATTCCTCAGGAAATACCTGCTTTTGCATTGTTCTGATCCAAAACTTCAAAGGATCAGAGCTATCCCTTTTATTGGATTTGAAGACTTAATTAGTAGATTTGATTAGTTTGCTCAATAAAGAAAACCTTTCTATGTCTATCACAGGATCTGGGATCAATTCAGGTTCCCTTATTATATCTACAGATATGTCTGACTGAGTGGAAACCTGTTTAGGATCAATATTACACTCTTTCAGCCATGTAGGGCCTTTAAACCATAATCCTGTGTTCAATTTGAGGGTAGAATTTCCTCGCGACACATTATTATTAGGATTTCCATTAGTGGCAATATAGTCATTATGAACTGGAATACCACTTTACTCTACTACTTCACTTATTGGTGTGGGCAAGAAAGTGGTTCCAATTTTTGTAATTAATAGGGGTTGTGCATGACTAGGAATACTCTCCTCTTGTTCGGCATGGTGAGTATGTGGGATGGGTCCCATTATTACCTTACCACCAGCACTAGTGAACATAGAGACGTTATGTTTTTTGATGACCTTCCTTAGGTAACGCCCGAAATAATCAACTCCTATTATTAACTGGAAGGGACCATCAACGTCTTCGAAGGTACTACTAACTAGTTTAACACCATTATCCCTCAGCATTTCAGCTGTCTTTTAGTCCATTAACAGTTAAACTAATACCAATATTATTAACTACAGCAGCTACCCTACATTTATATCTTCCTAATTGGACTAGGGTTTGAACTTTGTCAAAGGTTTGAGCCTCATTATTGGCGAGAAAACCTGATATGGCTAAATTAACTTTATTAATCATGGGTAGTTGTAATAATTCAGCTATCTCCCTGCTTATGAAGGATCTTTGTGCACCACTATCAAACATCGTCTTTACATAGACTGAATGACCATTATGGCTCACATTCAAATTGGCAGTAGGAACAGCTGCTGAACTACTCTTATTAGTGACTGCCATATTAACTACTGTAGGGTCTGAGTTAGTATCACTGTTAGGACAAAGAGCGATGTTATGAACAGATTGTTTACATTTCCTAGAAGTTCTTAAGCTTATAGGGCATGCATTTGAAGCATGTTTACCACGGAGACAGGTTAGGCAATTACCAAGGCGCATTAACCTTTCAGCTCTCGTGTAACAATCTGAATAGATATTACATGTGGAGGGTGGATGTTCCCCCTCACATAAGACACAATTTATTTTTCGTACTTCATTAGAAGTAGCCCTGGATGTAGGGATTGTATCTATTATTTGCGTAGGTCTAAGTGGTTTACTGGTAGGCTGAGAAGTTTGAATCTTAATTACAGGCTGTTTGATTTGCGTAACAGGCGCAGGATAAATACCCACTAACGAGGGATCTTTAAACTCTAAGGGTGGCTGATATAGCTGATTACCCATAGAAGTAATAATCGTGATCTCCCTGTGGGGGGGTTCTTGCTTAATACCTTGCAAACTTTGGGTTAAAGAAACTTTAGATGATGAAATATGAGCACACGCCAGTAATCCCTAATATTCAATTACTTTATCGAGATATCTTTGACATTCATGTTCATGATTAATAACACATATCTGAATCATTTCTTTATCCCCAGCTTGTCTTAATTTAACTTCATATTGGAGGTAAACCTCCTCGTATTTTTCCCATTGCTCATTTAACAATGGTAGACCTGTCTTTAAATTAATATAACAATAGGAATTGACTTGATTGCGTCCTCATATTTATTATATATTCTTATGAGCATTGCTAATTTAGCTGATAATGAATGCTTAGCTTATTTCGCCATGATCTAGTTAATAATTAAGTCAACTAAAATATTGAATGCAAGATTACGTCACTAAAATAATTATTAGTTGATAAGTAATTATATATCCTAAGTGGTGGTAGTGCCTACTCGGCCTAACAAGACGCGGAGCAAGGCGTATATAATTGCAACCACCACCTAACTACTACAACTAACTAGTACTACGTAACCTCTGATGTTATCTACTACCTGGCATATGGTAGTTACCCGGCTGAGTCATTCCTGACGCTTCGAAGCACCACGCCTCCAGCCTCATAACCAGCGGTTGCGGTAGGCTCAAAATTACGCCTCACTTAACGACCACCTTGAATCACATGAGCATCAATATTCCTCACTCGGGGCACCAGCTGTAGAAATTTATGCTACAAACATATTTAATATGAGGTCTTACCTAATCAATCAAACCCATGTCTATCTCATCCCGACTCAATACCCTAGCTAATCAACTAACTAGGATACTTATCGGTGGATAGTGGGTTGAAATGGCTGTAGGCTTGTATTAACACTGTCTGTCCTTGTGATCTTAAGTGGTAGCGCGTGATCAGGCCGCCCGTGAAATACAGAAGCGGAGGGCTGGAGACTAGTGTTTCGATATGGGCGTCAGAAGGGTTTTCATAACCCAGTTATCCATGACGCGGCGGATTGTTATCTGAGTCGCTAAGACAAGTCCTATTGTTTTATCACTTAGATGTACAACTAGCCGCAAAGCCGCCCTCCGGGCGGACTTTTTGGCTAGCTCCTGCGGAGCGCTATTGGTGGGACTTCGGCCCACCACCTGTGTTTGGTGGGCCAAAGGCCCACCAAACACAGATTCTCCAGATAGCCCCTTCTAGCTTTCCTGAAATCATGGATGTAGAAATGTATGTGTAGTGGTCATTTTGTCCATCTACACCTTTGTTACCATTATGTAGTGCCCACCTTGGGAGTGTACTCTACAGTCCTGGTTACTCCGCTGCCACCACCCACATTAAGTGGGAAAAAATATATGATTGAACAAAAATAAAAGATTTAAGAAAATATGTAAGGACTGGTTGGAAACAGAATGATAACGCGTTAATATATATTTCTAATTATAATATATTTAACTCTTTACTGTCTCCATTATGTAGTTATTATACATTCACAAGTTATCTTAATATTAAGTCTTCCTTCCCTCCTAGCGATACGCACGCGAAATGCTCAAGTCGTTATCCTAATATAGTTTACTATCTTTGGTAACTTCAGTCGCACTGTTACCCCTTAACGATACGCACATGTAATGCTCAAGTCGTTATCCTAATATAATGTATACGTAGTCTATCCCACTTCCAACTGTTTCCCTCTCACTTATTTTTTAATTTTCTTCTTTTCTCCTTGTCCTCACACGGCTGGCTGTGACATGTTGTGGTTGCCCCCTCTGCTAATTTGTGAGCGCTTGGCCCCCTGGTCCGCCAACAGCATCCTACCTTGGGACCCTAAGTAATGCATTTCATTAGTCTTGGTCAACAAAAAGAATCACCAGTAAGTCATGTCTACATCTCTAGTTAACAAACATTTCACAACATACCTTTACCAAGGGCGAGAATATCACCTCCCCACAGGCGACTTAACTCAACGAACGTCGAGCTGCTTCTAAAATTATTCTAACCTAGAATCCCCGTTCTCACCTCGTTTCGCTACGTGTCTAATTACTACTGGTTTAAAATATAAGCCTAACCAGTGATTCAGGAATGAGGCGTGGAGGAAAATTCCTCGTTAGCTTATTGATACTTATGTGTTATTTCATCTCTTCCCCTATTAATGTAATTTCTCGCGTTACATATGTATTAACGCCAACCTATTCACATCACCCCCAACCCATTCACTCACCCATTACCCATCACCCCCCACCCATTCACTCACCCATTACCCACAACCCCCCACCCATTCACTCACCCATTATCCATCACCACACACCCATTCACTCAACCATTACCCATCACCCCCCATCTATTCCCTCACCCATCACCCTCCACCCATTCACTCACCCATCACCCCACACCCATAAGCCATCACCCCCACCCATTCACTCACCCATTACCCATCACCCTACATCATCCTCAATTCTCGCAACCCACTTTTTTTTCTTCACAATTCTCGCTAATAGTCTGCTAAAAAAAAAAAATTTTAAAGTGATCGGATCATCTCATAAATGGGCTTAAAACCTTCCCCTGCTCGAGCCGTTTCCAAAACTGTGCCATATGAGGGGATTCCGCTACAGGGGGTGGCACCTGGAGCGGACACACACACACACACACCCACACAGACACACTTTCGCTTATATTATTATAGATTAACGTATGTACAAATCTCTTCTTTATAATCAGAGAAGAGATATTAACTCGATGGGAGTTGGTAGTGTACTTGTACTTATAGACAAGCACGTATATTTAATAGATGTTATTCCCTCGGATGTCGAGAGTGTACTGACTCTCCGTAAGTGGGGGGCTGCGATCGCCACCTTACCTAGACACGTATACTAATATCAGTGGCTATAGAATCTAATGGGCGGCGGCCAATGACCGCGCTTCAAAGCAAGGTGCTAATTATTTAAGTTGCAAATGATTAATAGCACTGAGAATATTAATTTATCCTATCTCAGTACTAGTCATTTACTTAAATTACCTTAATATTATCCATTACCATTTAAATTATATTTACATTCCTACTCACACTCCCCATATGACGAGCGGAAAATACCTCACTCACCAGGGGGGGGGGGGGTGAAACAAAACCACCACTCTACCAATTATGAGAGGGTGTTTGGTGGATAATTTCCACACTGGGGGCCGGCGAAAACTGAGGTTCCGCTTCATGTGACATAACCCCAGGCCACATAGCGCCGGAACATTTGATTAGTGGTTCCGGCACTTTGGTCTTTAGCTATTTTAAAATTTACAGCTCTGATAGAGGTACCAGTGAATATGCTGACATATACTTGATCGGGGAGAGTTATCTCCTGATGTTATAGTATCCCCAGTATAGTCATCACCATTGACTCAAATGGTTTTAGGAGCTCATTATCAGCGGGAAGTTCAGGGGGACCTAGATAGGAGACTAGTCTACACTCAGATCTGTTATATTTATTGAGAGATTTGAGGTAATATTTGACTGCCTGTCTACCATGATTTATCCAAAATTGACACCTGATATCGGCTAATATTGTAGCCATTCCGCCATGTAATGAGTTCCTATGATATTCTTCTACCAACAATTTAGTAAGATGATGGCGTTTGGGAATTAGTATGGGATGGCAGGTGGTATTTGGAAGATCAGCTTGAAAATTTCGACCTCGACACCTAATTATGCCCTCATGATCTAGGTACAGACCTAATAATTTGGTCAATTTGTTCATATGGGGGCTGGCTGAGGCCAATAGCTGATATGCCTCAGGAAATACCTGCTTTTGCATTGTTCTGATCCAAAACTTCAAAGGATCAGAGCTATCCCTTTTATTGGATTTGAAGACTAAATTAGTAGTCTTGATTAGTTTGCTCAATAAAGAAAACCTTTCTATGTCTATCACAGGATCTGGGATCAATTCAGGTTCCCTTATTATATCTACAGATATGTCTGCCTGAGTGGAAACCTGTATAGGACCAATATTACACTCTTTCAGCCAGGTAGAGCCTTGAAACCATAATCCTGTGTTCAATTTGAGGGTAGAACTTCCTCGCGACACATTATTATTAGGATTTCCATTAGTGGCAATATAGTCATTATGAACTGGAATACCACTTTACTCTACTACCTCATTTATTGGTGTGGGCAAGAAAGTGGTTCCAATTTTTGTAATTAATAGGGGTTGTGCATGACTAGGAATACTCTCCTCCTGTTCGGCATGGTGAGTATGTGGGATGGGTCCCATTATTACCTTACCACCAACACTAGTGAACATAGAGACGTTACGTATTTTGATGACCTTCCTTAGGTAACGCCCGAAATAATCAGCTCCTATTATTAATTGGAAGGGACCATCAACGTCTTCGAAGGTATTACTAACTAGTTTAACACCATTATCCCTCAGCATTTCAGCTGTGTCTTTTAGTCCATTAACAGATAAACTAATACCAATATTATTAACTACAGCAGCTACCCTATATTTATATCTTCCTAATTGGACTAGGGGTTGAACTATGTCAAAGGTTTGAGCCTCATTATTGGCGAGAAAACCTGATATGGCTAAATTAACTTTATTAAATATGGGTAGTTGTAATAATTCAACTATCTCCCTGCTTATGAAGGATCTTTGTGCACCACTATCAAACATCGTCTTTACATAGACTGAATGACCATTATGGCTCACATTCAAATTGGCAGTAGGAACAGCTGCTGAACTACTCTTATTAGTGACTGCCATATTAACTACTGTAGGGTCTGAGTTAGTATCACTGTTAGGACAAAGAGCGATGTTATGAACAGATTCTTTACATTTCCTAGAAGTTCTTAAGCTTATAGGGCATGCATTTGAAACATGTTTACCACGAAGACAGGTTAGGCAATTACCAAGGCGCATTAACCTTTCAACTCTCGTGTAACAATCTGAATAGATATTACATGTGGAGGGTGGATGTTCCCCCTCACATAAGACACAATTTTTTCTTCATACTTCATTAGAAGTAGCCCTGGATGTAGGGATTGTATCTATTATTTGCGTAGGTCTAAGTAGTTTACTGGTAGGCTGAGAAGTTTGAATCTTAATTACAGGCTGTTTGATCTGCGTAACAGGCGCAGGATAAATACCCACTAACGAGGGATCTTTAAACTCTAAGGGTGGCTGATATAGCTGATTACCCATAGAAGTAATAATCGTGATCTCCCTGTGGGGGGGTTCTTGCTTAATACCTTGCAAACTTTGGGTTAAAGAAACTTTAGATGATGAAATATGAGCACACGCCAGTAATCCCTAATATTCAATTACTTTATCGAGATATCTTTGACATTCGTGTTCATGATTGATAACACATAGCTGAATAATTTCTTTATCCCCAGCTTGTCTTAATTTAACTTCATATTGGAGGTAAACCTCCTCGTATTTTTCCCATTGCTCATTTAACAATGGTAGACCTGTCTTTAAATTGATATAATCAATAGGAATTGACTTGATTGCGTCCTCACATTTATTATATATTCTTATGAGCATTGCTAATCTAGCTGATAATGAATGCGTAGCTTATTTCGCCATGATCTAGTTAATAATTAAGTCAAATAAAATATTGATTGCAAGATTACGTCACTAAAATAATTATTAGTTGATAAGTAATTATATATCCTAAGTGGTGGTAGTGCCTACTCGGCCTAACAAGACGCGGAGCAAGGCGTATATAATTGCAACCACCACCTAACTACTACAACTAACTGTACTACGCAACCTCTGATGTTATCTACCAACTGGCATATGGTAGTTACCCGGCTGAGTCATTCCTGACGCTTCGAAGCACCCCGCCTCCAGCCTCATAACCAGCGGTTGCGGTAGGCTCATAATTACGCCTCACTTAACGACCACCTTGAATCACATGAACATCAATATTCCTCACTCGGGGCACCAGCTGTAGAAATTTATGCTACAAACATATTTAATATGAGGTCTTACCTAATCAATCAAACCCATGTCTATCTCATCCCGACTTAATACCCTAGCTAATCAACTAACTAGGATACTTATCGGTGGATAGTGGGTTGAAATTGTTGTAGGCTTGTATTAACACTGCCTGTCCTTGTGATCCGAAGTGGTAGCGCGTGATCAGGCCGCCCGTGAAGTACAGAAGCGGAGGGCTGGAGACTAGTGTTTCGATATGGGCGTCAGAAGGGTTTTCATAACCCAGTTATCCATGACGCGGCGGATTGTTATCTGAATCGCTAACACGAGTCCTATTGTTTTATCACTTATATGTACAATTAACGTATGTGCAAATCTCTTCTTTATAATCAGAGAAGAGATATTAACTCGATGGGAGTTGGTAGTGTACTTGTACTTGTACTTATAGACAAGCACGTATATTTAATAGATGTTATTCTCTCGGATTTCTAGAGTGTACTGACTCTCCGTAAGTGGGGGGCTGCGATCGCCACCTTACCTAGCCACGTATACCAATATCAGTGGCTATAGAATCTAATGGGCGGCGGCCAATGACCGCGCTTCAAACCAAGGTGCTAATTATTTAAGTTGCAAATGATTAATAGCACTGAGAATATTAATTTATCCTATCCCAGTACTAATCATGTACTTAAATTACCTTAATATTACCCATTACCATTTAAATTATATATAACTTCCTACTCACACTCCCCCTATGACGAGCGGAAAATACCTCACTCACAAGGGGGGGAAACAAAACCTCCACTCTACCAACTATGAGAGGGTGGTTGATGGATAATTTCCACAGTGGCCTTGGCCAGTCCTTTGTGATGTAAAAAAAAAAAAAAAAAAAAAAAAAAAATACCCTGATGTAGTTGGGCCTACCCAAAATGTTATGTATAGGACCAAATAAAGCATCACACCAAGTTTTGTGCTGTTGTCCAACTTGTCCCCCTCATTCCCTTAACAGCCCTCACTATCACGTTGCACCATTACTTCTTCGCTTACTCACCTTGCAACGACCTTCACCATCTCCTCCTCCTCCTCCTCAACAAAACAAGGAAGGTAATTTCTACCTAGATGAAACGAGAGCCTTGAAAACGGGAAGGCGAGGGAGGGAAGGCAGAGCAAGGTTACCTGAAGATACCAAACAGGCCTGTGCAGTATTCCTCAAGGCGGCGGAGGCTCCTGGACAGGGATTCAGAGAGAGTTAAAGACCACTAGTGTTAGCTTAACAATATCCCTCTATTTCTACACCCCGGCGTTAACGGGTATTCATATACGAGACATGGCAGTGGCGGTACACGGTTGTTCGAGGCTGATTGGCTGAGCGACTACAATGACGTCACAGCCTCACCAGCGAATCACAATTGTGTAAAAACAAACGTGCCAGCCAATCAGATTGTGTCTCAAACGTGTCAGCCAATCACAAGGCAGCCGCGGCCTGCATTTGCAAGGTCGTTGTACTTATTTCTATTCTCTAGCTTATTCCATCATTCCTTCATTCCCTGTGTCACTTCCGTCGCTTCAACACTTGTTTCTACCTCCACATACATGCGGGTAACACACCAGTGGCTTGTACTTCCTTGTATTCTAGCTATTCATCATTCCTTCCGAGTAATAGGCTGTCTTCTTCTTCCTCTTGTGACCTCTTTCGGTAGTATATCGCTTCGTATATCTCTTTCTCCTAGTGTTGGCCGAAGCCACCACCCCGGGAGGCGGGTCACAAACCCCCGGCTAACACCCGGTACCCATTCACTGCTGGGTGGACAAGGGCTCGGGTTTTAATCAAGGAAAAGTGCACGACACATACCTTCAGTCTGCCGGAGCCGTGCGTGGTGGTGTCTGGCATCGCTACCTGGGCGAGATGCCGCCGCTCACCACTCTTGGCCCATCACCACAAAACAAAATCACTGTTACCCTTTTCTATCTTGTTGTTTAAGGGTAACTGGGTTCAATCCATTAACATACAGCGTCTATGATCTGTAGGGATTGATTGCCAAGGTGTGGTATGGGTAATAAAAAGTGGTCGAGCGACTAAACATAGGAATAATTATACACGTACATATATATATCTCTACCTATTCAGTACCCTAATATCGGCTCGGTTTTTTTATACCTGAGTCTTATGTTCCCTGTGGTATTAAAGTTAATTCATGATGCGGTTATTGCCGGTCATCCAGGGAAGGAGCGAACCCTTACTGCGGCCCGTAGAAGTTATTTTTGGCCGACCATGCGTGTAGACATAGACGCGTATGTGGCTAGGTGTGTGAAATGCGCCCAGCACAAAGGGACAGTGTCTAAGCCAGCACCGATTTTAGAATATCCTCCCCCGGAAAGACCATGGGACGTAGTTGCAATAGACCTACTTCAGCTTCCGGCTAACCATCAGGGCTCCAAGTACCTCTTAGTATGTGTAGATCACTTGTCTAGGTACGTTGTTATGGCCCCAGTAAAGGATAAAACTGCCCGTGCGATTGCTCACGCCCTCATAGCTAATCTATTTTGTCCATACTCGACACCTCGAGTATTATTAAGTGACAATGGGGCGGAGTTTCGCAACGCACTACTAAGTGAAATTTGCAGAATGTTTAACATAAGTCAAACCTTTGTGGCAACGTATCACCCCGCCAGTAATGACCTTGTGGAGCGCACCAATAGGAAAATCCTAGAAATTTTGCGCCGGGTTGTCAGTGGTTTACTAGAAAATTGGGAAGATTGGTTACCACATGTAGCAGCAAGCATAAATGTTAGTGTTTGCGAGTCAACTGGGCAAACCCCTTACTACATAGTTTTTGGGATGGAGAAAAGACTCCCTTATGACTTGCTAGGTAGTCCTCAACAACCTGTGTATAATATTGATGATTATGATAAGAGCCAATTACAGGTTTTCTTAGACATCCATAAAGATGTAAAAGACCGACTGCTTGTTACAAAAGCTGCTATGTGCACCCAACAACGCAAGCGTTCTTCTCCTGTTACTATACAAAAAGGTGATTCTGTGATGGTCAGAGTACCAGAGAGAAACTCAAAATTGTCTCCTAAATTTGTGGGACCACGCCTAGTATTAAAACAATTACAAGGTCATCAGTTTGAGATATTTGATCCTTGGTTACAAACATTGGAAGTAGTACACAGTGACAGACTTAAAAGGACCGGTGCAAAGCCTGATTTAACCTTAGTAGAAACTGCAAGAGTGTGCGATGCTACTCGTCTGAATGAGGATAACTCAACTTTTCCAACTAACGCACCTCATACTTATAACCTTCACTCTCGTAACTAATAGCTTTTATGCTTTGTTCCAGACATGTTTGCCTTCATTTATCTCTTCACCCTGAGCTCTATTCTGGCTACGGACCCTTCACACCTCAAGCCAGGAGCCCTTACTGCCCATTTGGGTCGTCTCCCTGGTGGAGGATGTGTTGTGGGTTAAGTAACCCCATACTGTACTGCTCTTCTGAAGATACCGAGCAGGTTGAGGGAGGTCACGGAGCAACTGAACGCAGCTCTAATCCGATTGGAGCAGGAACCCCCGAAACAAACTCGTAGGACTATTTTGTCTGTCTTCCTGGATCGTGTGTCCCTGAATAATCATACGATCCGATATCTTCCTCTCTTACATGCACGACTGACTTACCTCAATGATACATCAATCTTGCCCTAGACATCTACCACGCCCTTGATGCTTCACATCGCACTAAACGGGGATTCATTGACGGTATAGGTCAACTGTCACGCATGTTATTTGGAACCGCTATGAATGAGGATGTGGATGAATTACGAAAAGGGTTTACTCAACTAGCTTCCATAGCATCAGCAAACAATAAAGCTATACAGTTAATCTGCATGAGAATTGCTATACTTGAAAAGCATGTAGATGATCTTGCCTTGTATGTTAATAGCCTAACGTTAATTTTAAATGAGGTGCTAGCTAATTTAAACAACATGTACATTTTCATGGAAATGAATCAAATACTCTTGAATAAATACATCTTGGAGAATACAGTTAACGCTCTTCTGCATGCTAACACCTTGATCATACAAATATAGCGGACGCAGCGCGCAGAAGGTGACTTCCTCTCTCTCTCCCTGTCAAGACTTTCTCATGTTTTGGATATCGCTTAAAGGATTATAATTTATTCCCCTTGTTTAAGTCCCGCGGTATTCATCACTACTATCCCTTAGTGGAGTCTGTGCTGACGTCAGACACAATAGTCATCCAGGTACCCTTTCAGTCACCGGATACATTTGAAGTTCATCAAATTGAACCGTTTCCTTTTTCAGTGAATGAAACAATCATGCATGACTTTAAACTTACCTAATTCGATGGTGTTAATATCTAAAGACTTTACGCTGTACGCTATTGGTCATTTGTCTGACTTACAAAAATGTAAGACAGAGTATCTTAATCTGTTTCATTGTCCAGCCTCCCTCTTTGTATTCTTGCCTATCACGGGTGGAGTTTGTGAAGTTGTGCTGACCCGGAAAGATGCTTCTAAGGCCCTGTCTTTGTGCCCTTATACTCATCTGGCACCTAAATACATATTCCATCTATCATGCTTCAGTCATCACTACTTCTTTTTCACAAAACCTTGCTTTGTGCCTGTAGTCTGTCCTGAACGCACCGACTACAAGGAAGTTTCAGGTCACTTCGCAGTTCTTCTTGCTTGTAAAGTACGTTCCACCAACCTGACAACATTCCCCTCTAACTTCCACCATGGATTTACTTCCAATTTTTCAAATCGAATTTTTCCTATTGAAAGCTTGAAACATGTAAATTTCTCTAGTATCAGATATGTCACTAATAGCCTCTCTGAGTTCACCTTTTCGAATACCTCAGATTTGAAAACTGCTGTTCAGGACTCCCTACCAGTTTACTTAAGTCCTTCTGTACATTATCCATCTGTCATTACTCCTATTATTATAATAATTATTATTGTGATTCCTCTTAGCTATGCTGTCTGGAAAGCCCTTACCTTGTATAGGCATCTTTAAAAGAGCATTTCCACCCAGCCGAGAATCTCTAGGACAACATATTACTGTAATATGGTTAGGTACATGTCTCTAGACCATCGCGAGGACGCGATTGGGTAAGTTACCGAGCGATATTAGGGTACTGAATAGGTAGAGATATATGTACGTGTATAATTATTCCTATGTTAACAGATAGTGGCCAGGGAAGTAGTATGTTATTAAACTACACACCCGCTGAAGAACTCCACGATTTTGTTCTTAAATTAAAAACCAAAGGGGGGGAAAAGAATGGTGATGTACGTATGACTGCCTCTAGCGTCGCTGTGACGTTACCCACCATTGATGAGGAGGCTCCTGACTCATCCTACGCGGCCGTGACTGCGTCAGGAAAACCGACCCTCACTTGCACATACTGCCAGCGTGAAGGACACACCACTAATAAGTGTGTTATTCGTGTCAGGGATCAGCTTAAAGCCAAGAAAAAGAATAATTTATCGTGACCCCCGGGTGGCCCTTTAACAATGCCCATTTTTCCCCAATAAAACCTTTTATTCTCAAGATGAACGGCTCCACCGCGATGGCAAAAGCCGCCCTTTACCAAACATTTTTTAAAAAATTTCCACGCCTCATTTCTTTTCCCTCGTGGCGCGACAGGAAACAATCCATTTTTTTAAAAATCCATGACAGCACCACCCATTTACTGATGATTGCTTCACGTTTCTCAAAATAAGAGAAAAACTTTTTCCCGGGGGCCGTAAAAGGGGGCGGCGCATCGGGGGGGGGGGGGGGGAATCCAAGCGTAAATTCAAAAAAAAAGGCCGGGTTGGGGAGAAAAAGTTACTAAGGAAAAAAAATACTCCCATGGGGGTCAGATAAATGGTAAAAATATTTTAAAATGCACCCTTTATTTTCCCGGGCTTGCAGTCAAGCTAACAAAATGGCTTTGTCACAAAGATGGGAGGGTTTAAAGGCTTTTTTTGCTGTGGAAAACTTGGCGCCCCCGCCCAATGTGTTTGTCAAAAAAGGGTTTAAACCTTGCACAAAAAAACGGCGTCGCGGGGGAAAAGCCGAGGGCCCTTTTAAAGGGTCCAAATGCCCCTAAATGTAATGGGGGTTGTTACTAAAGGGGCCCCCCATATTTTTGGTATTGTTCGCCTACCCATCACCTCAGGAAAAGGCCCATCAAATTATCCCCTTTGGGGATTTTTATGTAGCGCCCCCAACTTCTCCTTGCCCACGGTTTGGGTTTTTGGCTTGCTTCGCTCAAATCCAACCGTATGGAAATTTTCTCCAGACATTGGTACGATCAATTCCAAGGGAAAGGTTTTTAAGGAAAAATGGATCAACCCATGAGCCTTGTTTCCCGGGTTTTGGAAACTGATCGCATAGGAAAGGTATTTTATTTTTCCCCAGCTCTAAATGCGCCCCCAACCTCTCTTTAAATTTTCCTGCCCCGGGTTTTCTTTTTCTTGTAAAGAAAAGATTCACATAATGAAAATTTTCTAACAAAAACCCTTATCCAAACCCCCCAAAAAATTTAAAAGTTGTTAATGCCACGGTTTTTTGGGGAAACCCACAAAATTCCCCCCCCGGGGTTTTGGCCTTTCACTTCCCGTGTCGTCCCCCAAAGCAAACTGTAGGGTGTAAACATCTCCCCTTGAAGGCCCAGTCATAAAAAAAAGACATTTGGTGAATCAACTCTGAGCACGGTTCGTGAGAGCCCTAAGCTGTCGCCCTTGTGGAAAATACCCCCCCGGGGTCTGATCAAATTAAAAAAAAGGGGGCCCCTTTTAAGTAAAGCATTAGCTTATGACGCGTCGGTTGTGCCGGAACCTTTGGAACTCCCAGTTTGTTTTTTAATTTCTTCATTATCCAATAATTCCCCGCAAAAGCAAGCCGGCTCCTGTACAAACCTTTGATTTCACGTGTCACTTTTAGTTTTACTATCCTGAATTAAACCCTTTACTGTTTTGGGGGTTTTTAAAACCCAAAACCGTGATTTTTTTTGCCATGCCCGGAGATTTTTTTAAGGGGGTTACTGACCAAACAAAAAAATCACAAATTTAAAAAAAATATGGTACCCAGGGCCCGGGCTAATATTTTCCCCCTATCGACTTTTCCCCACAGTCAGAGGCAAAAAGTCCCATGAACAAATAAAAGACATTCGGGAAAAGGGTGTATAAGAAATTCACGATCCCCCGTGGGGGAAAAACCCTCTTATTTCTCGTTTCCCCAAAAAAAAGGGCGGAAGTTCCGACCTGTAATTGATTTTTGGCGGGTAAAAAGAAGTAACTGGAAACATAGGTTTCTCTCCCCTGTTTTTTAAATTTACTTTTTTATTTTCCCTTTTGGGCAAAGGGGAATACATTTTTTAGGGAGCCTTTTCCTTTTAAACCCGGTTTTTGACAAGTTCGTGGCGGGCCCCTGTCCCCCGGGATATAAAATGCCTTTAGCCCCTCCCCTTGGGGAAATTTTGAGTGGCTTTAAATGCCTTTTGGGCGGGAAATTTTGCCCTATCCCCTTTTCAGGGATTATAAATACCTTTTTTTCTGATATGCCCAGGGAAAAATTGTATATGCATTCTTTAATGTGATTTTTTTAATAAAGGATCCGGGGTCTCATTTTGCCACTTTAGAAGCTGTACTTCTCAAGCTTAAAGAAGCAGGTCTTAGAGCTAAAATCACGCAGTGTGAATTTTTAAAAGCTAAAATTTCCTTCTTAGGACATTACGTCGACGAGGACGGAATGCACACCATGAATGATAAAATCAAAGCAATTCAAAACTTTTCACAACCACAGAGTGTAGACAATGTCCGTTCTTTCATTGGATTGTGTGGCTACTATCGGCGATTCATTAAAAATGGTTGCGGCCTCGGCATCACCTTTGAACAGGTTGTTAAAGAAGGATATACCATTTCATTGGAATGCTGCACAAGACAAAAGTTTTCATGATTTAAAATTTGCCCTAACCAACGCACCTGTCTCGGTGTTTCCAGATTATAAGGCTCCTTTCATCATTTATACGGATGCCTCCGCCCTGGAACTTGGAGCTGTTTTAATGCAACCTGACGCACACGATAAAAATCGTGCTATTGCGTACGCGAGTAGAAATTTAGGTCCTGCCGAGTCAAATTACTTTGTCACTCATCAGGAGACGCTCGCTGTTGTCTGGGCTCTCAAACATTTTAGGGATATTGTCTTTGGGTATGATATAACTATATTTACAGATCACGCAGCCGTCACCGAACTATTTAAGGGAAGAAACCTTACCGGTAGACTCGCGCGCTGGTACCTAACTCTACACGAGTTTAATCCAACGTTTAAATACGTGCCAGGTCGAGTCAATGTAGTGGCTGACGCCGTGTCTAGGAATGTACCTGTAGGATCCGTGGGAGAAAAACCCCCTGTTTTACAAAATTTAGCCATTCATGAATTAGCCAATGCCCAGCGTCAACATGACGTGTGGAACAAGGTCATCACCACAAGCGCCTGAGTTTGTTATATGGCCTAATTTCGTTTGTATACTTGCCCTGTTCAGTTCTTGAGTCAGAAAACATCATATATACTCAATTTATGAGGATTTTTATGTACGTAGGTAGCTTCCTTAACCACCACCAATGTGAAAACACACACACAACACACACACACACAAAACACACACACACACACCACAAAACACACCACACACACACACACACACCGGAGGGTACTCCGTGGTGTAGGGGAAGCACGCTCGGTTCACAACCGAGAAGTCCCGGGTTCGATCCCCGGGCGGAGCGGAAACAGATGGGTTGTTTCCTTAAAACCCGAGCCCCTGTCCACCCAGCAGTGAATGGGTACCGGGTGTTAGCCGGGGTTTGTGACCTGCTCTCCGGGGTGCTGGCTTCGGCCAACACAAAGCACTAAGGATGAATGATAGAAATGTTGATATGGAGACGGGGCCACACGAGCATTGCTCTGGGCCCCGTAAAATACAACTAGATGAATACAACTAGATGAATACACACACACACACACACACACACACACACACACACACACACACACACCACACACACACACACACACACACACACACACACACACACACACACCACACACACACACACACACCCATACTCACAACCTCGAGGTCACCACCACAAAGACAATCAGAAAAAAACAAGTAATAACTGCATATAAATTTGAGGAGAAAACAAAGGTTTAATAAGCTCTGAGAAGATGCAGGACGGGGGGAGGGAAGAAAGGAAATGAAGGAGAAAGAAGTGAAAGAGAGAGGGGTGGCAGGAGAGTTTGTGAAGGGAATGGAGATGAGGGGGTAAGTAAAGAAGATAACGTGAAAGGGGAAATGAGAGGGAAGAGCAGGTAAAGGGAGGGGAGAGGGTGACCATGAAAATGAATGGGAAAGGAATGGAAGTGGAAGGTAGAAAAAGAAAAAAAAAGACAATGGAGGAGAGGAGACGAGAAGGAAAGTTACGCAGCATGGGAGGGGAAGGAACCTGGTTGGGGCTGGGGGTAGGTAGGGGGTTAATAGGGGGGGAGGGGGCGCACGTTCCCCTGTGCCGTCAGTAGCAGCGCTCCACAGAAGGGCAGGCAGCTAGCACCTCCTGTCAGCGCGGACCCTGCCGAGACACTCTGGTTTAGGTATGAGGTTTTTTTCATGCAAGCCAGAAGTGTGAGGCAATTTGTGATAATTATTCATATTTACTGTCATCCCAAACCCAGATTTATTATTGTAATTGAAAGAAGATGAATAAAAAACAGGAATTGCTTCGTGGTCGCAAATTAACATGGTTCTCATGTCGAGACAAGAAAATATGATCCTGGGCACCAAACTTGCTAATAATATTCAAATTCACAATACAATAATTTGTACAAAAATATTTTTTGGTTGAATATATTTAGTTTCTTAAATTTCAAATCTGTCTTACGAAATATTTGGGCAAGTTAAACGAAAACATTGTTTATGATCATTATTTTCCATGATCATAACAATATTACCATTCTATTATTCTTAGCATATTTTTCTCAGAACCGCAAATTGAGCCGTTTGCAGCTTCCCGAGAAGCGATACATTCTTCACTTTCCTCTTCCCCCGCCCTACCCTTCTGTTCCTCCATCCGCCCCCCTCTTCCCTCCCCCCCCCTTATGAAGGCCTCACAGGTGCTTCCGCTACCTTCAATACCACCACCTTACCCTATTATATTTGTTTCTCTCCTCTACCTCATCCCTCCATTCTATTTTTCTTAAATCTTTTTCTATTATCCTCATCCTGCATCACTTAATGTAAAAGTTGTGTAAATCTATTCGGAAAGTGTTTCACGTCACTTCTTCCTTCTATCCTACTACACTACAACTAACTAGCTTCTTCTACTACTACTCCTACTTCTACTACTACTACTACTACTACATCATAATCTACACATTTAGTCTATTTATTCTAGTTTTCACCTCCTTCCTAATATCGCCTAACAAGACCTTCTTGTTCACTCTAAAACCTCGTCTCACATTCCTTCATTCTTCTTCTCTATACTCCAACTCTTTAATTATTTACAACTCCTCTCTACAATCTACCGTCTTCTCTCTTATCTTCCTTTTCCAGGACGTTCCCATTAGTCCTACATCCACACGGGTCCACTCCTCTCCTGCTTTATACGCGCCGCAACACACAACCCCGCCTTACCCTCTCCAGGGGGCGCATTCAGAGACTCCTAACGCGTCCATGGTTAACACTTAACACTATCATCAGCTGTTTTTGGCATCACAGGGGAGATTGATGACGTCAGAGTTGAACGTTAACGCTAAAACACGGCAACTGCCTGTAATGGTGACTGTGTGTGTGTGTTTTTTTGTGTGTGTGTTAATACTGCGAGGGATTACAGCCGACAAGGAAAGAAAATATGGGTTGAACTAACAAAGACAATATGATATTGTTTTATCATTGTTATTTTTGTTATTGTTATTATTATTATTATTAGCTTATCATTATCATTATTATCATTATTATATTATTATTTATCATTATAGTTCATTGTTATTACTGCGACTGTTGCTTGTTGTTATTGTTATGTGTAAAGAGAGAGAAACAGAGAGAGAGAGAGAGAGAGAGAGAAGAGAGAGGAGGAGAGAGAGAGAGAGAGAGAAGAGAGAGAGGAGAAGAGAGAGAGAGAGAGAGAAGAACTGACGCATCGCAGATTTAATGCATACTTGTGCAGAAACTACATAATAGTGGGTGGTGGTGGTGGTCATATGTAATAATGGGGCGAAAGAAAAAGAAAGGAAGAAAGAGAGAGAAGTGAAGAAGAAACAGTTGTCGACAAAAGCAAGACAATACATAGTGAAGATGATGGTGGTGATGATAACGATGAAGATTTTAAGACAGTATATTTGTATCATGAAAAGTGATGATTCATTATGATGGTGGTGGTGGTGACGTAAATAATATATTATGAGCGGTATCAAATATTTTGCACCAAAACGGTGATATCGGAAAGTATATTAGAACGAATATAAAGCAGGATGAGAAAGATTACGTTTATAGAGAGATAGAGAGAGAGAGAGGAGAGATCGAGAGAGAGGAGAGAGAGAGGAGAGAGAGGAGAGAGAGAGAGAGAGATTAGAGAAAATTTTATGGCTGCAAGGAACAAGGACTGATAATTAATAAATAGAAAAAATGAAAAGAAAATACGTATTAACAGGGAGGCGAATTGGATTACTCTGATCTACAATCTTTATTATTTCTCTCTCTCTCTCTCTCTCTTCTCTCTCTCTCTCTCCCCCCCCTCTCTCTCTCTCTCGGTCGCTCTCTCTCTCTCTCTCTCTCTCTGCTCTCTTCTCCTCTCTCCTCTCTCTCTCTCTCTCTCGTCTCTCCCTGGGTCTCTTCTCTCCCTCTCCTCTTTCTCTGTTCTCTCCTTCTCTCATCCTCTCTCCCTCCCTCCTCGTCTCTCTCATCTCTCCGCTCTCTCTCTCTCCTCTCCCTAATCCTCTTCTCTCCTCTTCTCTCTCTCTATCTCTCTCTCATCCTCTCTCGTCTCTCTCTCCGTCTCTCTCTTCGTCTCGTCTGCTCTCGCGCCTCCTCGTCAGATGCCTTCAGCTTCTCATCTCTCCGCCCTTCCTCCTCTCTCCTCTCTCCTCCCCCTCTCTTCTCTCCCTCTCTCTCTCCTCTCCTCCCTCTCTCCATCTCTATCTCTCTCTGTCTCTCCTCCTCTCTCCTCTCTCCTCTCTCTCATCTTCTCTCTCTCTCCCCTCCTCTCCCCGTCCTCTCTCTCTCTCTCGTCTCTCTGCTCTCTCTCTCTCTCTCTCTCCTCTTCTCCTTCTCCTCTCTCTCTCTCTCTCCTCTCAGTCGTCAGGTACTCAATGCGGAGACAAGACGTGGTTCCGAGCAGCTCCGTTGGTGTTTTGAGTCAGGTCAGAGAGTGAAGGATTAAGATGGGGCAAGCTGCAGGAGGAGAGTAGCGTCCGGCAGGGCTAGTGAGGACGACGGTGTGGATATTGGAGCCGATGGTGTTTTCGTTTGAGTCGAGGGTGTTGTGGAGGTGTGGAGTGGGGAGAAGTGGAGGAGAGGTGGAAGTGAAAGGAGTCCTGAGGTGAAAACGAGTGTGGGTAGAAGGAGGGGAGAAAGGGTCGAGGGTGAGTGCAGTGAAGGTTGTGGGAGTGGCACCTAAGTCCTATTCTGGAG
Organism: Chionoecetes opilio; assembly: GCA_016584305.1. Classification (NCBI taxonomy): domain Eukaryota; kingdom Metazoa; phylum Arthropoda; class Malacostraca; order Decapoda; family Majidae; genus Chionoecetes; species Chionoecetes opilio. Next base: position 5,639 of record JACEEZ010007970.1, on the reverse strand, counting down.
CGATTGCAAACCTGAAAGGTGCTTTGTAAAACTGAAGTAAAACGATTTTGAAAAGCGTGGGTGAGAGCAGGAAATAGAGACACGATCTCTTAGTTGTAGGTGGAGGTCCAGTGGAGTGAGTGGGAAAAGGAGGGGGCCCACATGCGAGAGGTATGTACCTGGAGGGGTCCCAGAGGGAGAGAACGCGTGCCTCGGGCTACTACTAAGGGAGGGTCTCTATAAGTCACCATGGATTGGTGGATGGAAAGGTAGTTGATTCATGGGAGCCCGACCCGAAGGAGAGAGGGTAAACAAGTACCTATGTTGGTGCAACGAGGGTTCATTTTCGGTACTCTCGGGGCTGCAAGAGAAGAATAAGGAGATAAGGACGGTAGACGATACAATCATTACACGAAGGTAAATCTGGTTGTTTGGTGACAAGTTCCATATTGAGGCATCTTGACACAGGTTTTTGTGCGAATGGGATGGGCGCATGAAAGTCGGTGAGTTACCTAGAAGTGGATAGGTGTATGTTAGTGATACGATAGTTGAGTGCATGGCGACCAAGGGAAAAACCCATCGTCCCTGGCCTGAGCGCTAGGGGAACCGATGTTGAGTGTGTAAGGAGTGGGAATTGTAACGGGGTCTCGGCGGTTCAAGGAAGCTGTAGGTAAAGGGTTTAGGGACAGGGTTGGGGTCCCTGTGGTCGTGGTGTCCTTCCAAGACGCTATGTTACAGACTTGTGGTACACCAGGCTAATCCCATGCTCTGAAATTGCCGCTGAGCACTTATTGCAAAGCCAATGGTTGGGCCTTTGGTCGACAACTGGGACCTCGTTTTCGGGGGGGGGGCATAACCCACCTCTACCGCTGGACGGGGGTGCACGTGCACTTTTCGAGGAAAGTAGTTCAGATCTTGTCTGAATCCCTTGAAAGAGAGGTAGATGCCAACTGCAGAGGCTTTTTTTAGATAGAGAACAACAAACTCACCGGCGGGGATAGACACTGGGTCGGGGTAAAGGAAACTTGCCGACAAACCGGGAATTAGACACTGGGGTCGGGGTAAAGGGGAAACTTTGCGACACTAGGAGGATTTTCAGAAGGCCAGAGAACTAAAGTGATTCGTAAGAAAGAGAAAGAGCGGGTTTAGTTAAAGATAAAGGGAAAATTGGACACAAAGAAGAGAGTTGCTGAGGTTTACTATACAAACTTAGGAGTATTGTAACAAGATAAAATTTCATGAGAGGAATAAATATGTGAGGATTTTGATATAATAATAGCTTACAGAAACATGGTTGGAATATGTCGGGGAAAGGCATTTGAATTCCGGAGGTCGAGATAGATGGGTATAAGCTATCTCACGAGGACATGTTAGAAGACAGGCGAGGTGGAGGAGTTGGGCCGCTTTATGCAAGAGATTACACATTGCAGTGTTGGGTTAATTAATTTTATAAAACAGTATGAGAGCATAGAGTCTATATGCTAGAGGTTACGGAGGCAACAATTGGAGAAAATGGTTTTGGTTGTAGTGGTATAGGCCTTCAACTTTATGTAAAAGCAGGAGTCAGCGCCTATTGGCAAGAAAAAAACGAGGCGTTGCAGATATACTCGACTAATGCGTGTAGGAGATTTTTTAATATCTTAGGAATATAGACAGGGATTTTAATTATTGGAGCCAACGACGCAGAGGAATTGTAAATGTAAAATCCAGGATACTTCCAAGCCAGCAATCAAGGAGCCTACTACTACTAGAGAAGATAATATTATAATTTATTACTGACGAACAGGGAAGATTAGTTAGCAGAAACTGAGGTTGGCGGACAGTTAGGCTAACAGCGACCATTATGAAATCAGATTTTTGCTTAAAAAAATGGGAAAGTCGGAAAAATTATGTCAATAAACAAAGGAAAAAGTAAAGCCTAACTCTAACTTCAGAAAGGGCCATTATGCAGGATTAAGAACACACCTGGAGGGGGATTAAGTAACGGGGTGTGGGGATGGAGGGAAGAAAATGCCAAGGTCAGGGCGGTGACAGCTGGAAAGGCCAATTATGGAAGGATTAGGAAGACACCTGGAGGGGATTTATTAATTGGGGGGGGGGGGGATAGAGGGTAGGAAATGTTCCAAGTCCAGCGCAGGGGCAGCTGGAAAGGCTAAAATTATTCAGGATTAGAAAGACACTGGAAGTGATTAACGGGGGGAATAGGATAAAGGAATGTTCCAAGGTCAGCGGCCGGAATAAAGCTGGGGAGGTGAGGTCGGGGGGGCGGAGGGGATTATACCTTATTTTTAAGAATTTAATTGAAGGACAGAAAAAAAAAATCCTTATAAGGGGATAAGGTCGAGGAAGAGTGACCCGAAATGACGACCACTAGTTTAAAGCACAACTTGGAGTAAAAAAACCCCTGTAATTTAAGGTTTTCAAGAAGGCTGGACAGGTGAGCAAAGAAACAGTAATAACGTGATGGCGAGGACATGAAGAGTTAACATGAGTAGCTAGGAACAATTATGAGATTAAAGTAGCAGGGACAGTCGAAAAGCGAACCCCAAAGTGGGGTTTCTATCAGGTATATAATACCAAGACAAGGGAATTTAAGTGGGGCCTTAAGATTATAGCATGGTGATGTCTTAAAATACGGATGAGAGATGTGTAAAAATCTAAATTTATTAATTTCTTAAGTGTTTTTAATTACTGAGGAGGATACACAAACCTTACCCTGAAAGATCAACATATGTTCAAAAGGAAGCGATGGCGGAGAAACTCAAAGATATGTGCATAACTAGGGAAATGGTGGAGAGGGTATAGATAACTGGAGAATTGGTAAAATCGCCAGGACCAATATGAAATGTATCCCAGAGTTATTAAAATAATTCAAAAGAGTTTGTTAGTGAGTCGTTAGTGCACAAATTTTAGAAATCGGTTGGGATAGCCGATGTGCCGTTTATTGTTGAGTGAGGAAATGTAGTCCCCATATTTAAGAAGGAGACAGAGGAACTAAAATCAAATTATCGGACCGTATGTTCTAAACGTCAGTGGTAAGGTAAAATTTTGGAAATCTCAATTATTGCAAAAAACATTAGGAGCCCTTAGCAAAAAAACAATTGTTTGATCAATGATTCACAACATTCAACGGTGATTCACCAAGGGTAGGTCATTCCTCACCAATTTATTGAGTTTTTTTTAATAGGAAAGTTTATGATACGGCAGATGATAAGGAAGATAACCATGGACTTTAGTAAAGCCTTCGACAAAGTAACCCACACGAGCGATTTTAAAAAATAAGGTTAAGGCCTCATGGAATAGATGGGAGTTTTCTTCTTCCTTCGTTGGATTCAGAGCTTTGGCTAAGTAATATAGGCAACAAAGGGTTACAATTTATTGTTCCCAAATCTGAATGGGGACTTGGTGACAAGGTTGGGAGTATCCACAGGGTCTGTTTTGGTCCATTCACTTACTCATTTTTTTTATTTACATCAACGACTTGGATAGTGGGATTAGCAGTGATATCAGCAAGTTTGCTGATGATACTAAGGTAGGTAGGATTATTAGATCACAGTCTGATGTAAACATATTGCAGGGAGACTTAGATAAACGTAATGAGTGGGCAGTCAGATGGCAGATGGAATTTAATATTGATAAGTGCAGCGTTATGAATGTTGGTAGAAAAAACCTTGGTAATAGATACACCATACGCAATGTATCGCTGAAAAGATTAAAAGGTGAAAAATATCTTGGAGTGAGGGTGAGCCCAGACCTCCGACCTGGGAAACAATGTATTGAGGCTAGAAATAGAGCTAATAGAGTGTTAGGATTCATTACCAGAAGTGTTAAAATTAGAAGTGCGGAAGTTATTCTAAAGCTTTATCTGGCTCTAGTCAGGCCTCACCTAGACTATGCGGTTCAGTTTTGGTCTCCATAGTACAGGATGGATATAGCCTTGTTAGAAACAGTGCAGAGAAGGATGACCAAAATGATACAAGGGATGCGTAACTTTAGTTATGAGAAGAGATTGAAGTTATTAAAGTTACACACACTCGAGAGACACAGAGTAAGGGGCGATCTGATAGAAGTGTTTAAGTGGATAAAGGGATTTAGTAAAGGAGAGGTAGGAAAAGTTCTTACGGCTTTTAACCAGGGTAGAACAAGAAGTAACGGATTCAAGCTGGAAAAGCGTAGATTTAGAAAGGAAATAGGGAAAAACTGGTTCACAAATAGGGTGGTGAATGAATGGAATGGACTCAGTAGACAGGTAGTTAGTGCAAAGTCATTAGGGAGCTTTAAAGAGGGGCTGGATAAGTTCATGGATGGGGATGAAAGGTGGATGTAGGTAGTGTTAGGTGACAGGAACTACCACGTGTAGGCCTCGCGGCCTCTTGTAGCTTCCTTATTTTCTTATGTTCCTATTGATAGATACCTAGCTACGCCACTACTAACAAAGCAATCCAGTCCATGAAAAACCCACTAACTACGTAGTAAAAAAAAAAGATGATATCCTACCCACAATCCTCTGCGACGTTGTTAATGAGTTCGAAGCACTAACGAGCCCTATCAATATAAGCTTATAAAAACATACCACAAAACTATACCAACACTATTACTAACTCACATTTACTAACATTTAAGACTTAGATAACGTTACAGGTCAAGAATTATGGGTCCAAGGTCAACAGATAAGGGCGTAGGAAGGAAATAAGGGAAAGGTTTAGTGTTTCGAAGCAGTGTTGAATTCCTTGAGTAATCCGGTACGAACGACAGTCGAGAGCGAGCCGGCGAAGGGGATAGGATGTGTGTGTTGGGAAAAGGAAGGGGATTATTTTTGACCAAACAACGCTTTATTTTGTTGCTTTTCTTCATATTTCTGGAACGTAAGTTAAGTAGAGAGAGAAAGAGAGGGAGTGGGAGAGAGAGTGAGATGAATGATTGGGCAGTGGCGGATCTAGGGGGCCCCTGATATCTCATTGGCTACTCCTGATCAGTCAGAGGTCTAATGAAAATTCAACCATTTTTATTTAATGGCTATGCCATGGCCACCCTACACTAGATCTGTGTCCAACCTTGGCCACCCCTGTCACAATGTCCTGGCGGCACCATTGTGAGTGGGAGAGGGAGGGAGAGCTTACGTGTGATTTGAAGTTGTTTAGTCCTCCCTGCAAAGTAATGGCTGTTGCCTCATTTTCTTTCTACCTTATATTACGTCAGATCAGCTATAGACAGTGGTGTAGCTACGGCGGGGGACTACGTCCCCCCCCCCCCATGAGAATCAGGTGCTCCCTCCCCTGACCATGGCTGCCGTAATCTGCTTGGCCCTGTGACTGAGGATATGCCCTAACATTTTTCTATGTGGCATCAGAATGCCCCTGAGTTCCGCTTGCCATAATGCCACCCCCCATACACAGTTGTGCACCCCCATAGATACCTCCCTACCCACTCTCTCTTCTCTCTCTCCTCTCTCTCTCCTCTCTCTCCTTCTCCCCTCTCGTCCTCTCCCTTTTCTCTCTCCTCCTCTCTCGTCTCTCTCTCCTCCTCTCTCGCCTCTCTCTCTCTCTCTCTCTCTCTCTCTCTCCTCCTCCTCTCTCGCACTCTCCTCTCCCCTCTCTCTCCTCTCTCTCTCTCCTCTCCTCTCTCTCCTCTCTTCTCCTTCTCTCTCCCTCTCTCTCTCT
>JACEEZ010007969.1:34518-52018 GCA_016584305.1 Chionoecetes opilio | reverse complement strand
AGAGGAAAAACAGGGACGAAGGGAGAGAAGAAGACTGCAGGATGAAGAATAAAAAAAATATATGAGGTTTGAAACCTAAGAGATGTTTTGGACTGTGAGGCTGGAGTGGAGAGAATAATTAGAGCAAGACCAACAGCAGCACTGAAAAATGGAGAGAGATGGCAAGCTTGTTAAGGACTAGAAATATCCCACTGAAGAGCAGAGGCAGTGTTTTATGAAATGTATGTCAGAACAGCTATGTTGTATGATGCTGAAACATTGGCAATGACAGGAAGAATGGGAGATCAATTGAGAAGATTTGACCAACGGATGCTGAGATATATGGCTAAATTGAGGTAGCAGAACAGGGTGTCCAGTGAGGAAGTGGCTAAGAGATGCGAATTGAGAGAAACACAGGGAAGAATGAGACAGAAAAGGACACAATGGTTTGGAAATGTGAGAAGAGAGACGGAGGGAGGAGTGCTGACGATAATGGAGTAAGTGGAGACACCAAGGAAACCAACTGGAGAATCATTATGAACATGGAAAGGCAGCAGGGTATGGAAGTGTTAATTATAGAGAAGGATTGACACCGGAACGAGAAGATGGAGAAGGATAAATCTCTAGTCCCACCCTAAGAAACAAGAATTTGATTAACTAAAACATAATAATAAAATATATATATATATATATATATTTTATTTTAATATATATATATATATATATTATATATATAAAATATATATATATATATATATAATAATATATATAAAATATATATATATATATATATATATATATAAAATATATATATATATATATATATATATATATATATATATATATATATATATAAAATATATATATATATATATGTGTGTGTGTGTACTATAATCAAAACTATCAAGTCTTGTGTTTATCTATTAAAAATCTTAGTTCATTCGTCCACACTAAACCCATGCCGAAATATATATTGGGCCAATCGGGTGGAAACCTTTAGGGAGGTATCCCCCATTGCCAAACAAAATTATCTTTAAAATATGAAGTTTGATACCTCTGTTAGAAGGAAATGAGAGGATTTTCGAAATGTCAGGAATCGCAAAACTGGCCTCACTGGGAAAATGGCCCAAATTGAGTAGCAAGTCCAGTATAGAGTAGTCTTTGGGTTCAACTTACCAAAAACTCTTTCATTCATAGAAAATGTCAAATCTTTCTGAATCAAATTCCTCTCGTGACTTCTGGCAGTGCACCGTGCTGTAGAGGTGGCTCGGAGAACCTAGTTGTGGCCCAGGCTAGAATGGAGGGCTACTACTGTATGACCGGAAGGCCAAGGTACGGAGTTTCCAGCTAGGGGAGGAGGTACTAGCTCTGTTGCCTCTGCAAGGAAAGCCGTTGGCCGCAAGATTTCGTGGTCCATACATAGTAGAGAGGAAGTGGCGATTTGGACTACTTGATCACTACTCCTGACCGACGCAAGGACTTCCAGCTGTGTCCCCATATACATGCTGAAGCCCTACTACCGCCCTCATACCTCCAAAAGGGTTGAGTGATTCTCTCAGTTTAGGAGAAGAGGAGGAGGAATGTGATGGCCTGCCGGTGGTGGGGGGTGGAGAAGAGGGAGGTAGTGATGGTGAGAGTGGTGAGGCTCCTTGGGGTGAGCGGCCACCGCCAAAGGGACAAGGTGTATGCCCGGAGGAGGGGGCACCCTTGGTCCTGACGCTTGGTGCGGGAGAGGAGCCAGGCTTTGGAGACGTTGTTCTTGTCGGAATGTGGGAGAACAAAAGATAGGAGCCCCTCAGGGAGAAATTACAACATCTGTCCCCGGAGAGAGGGGAGGAGATGTGTCGGCGGCTGTGGCAGTATCCCCCGTGTCTTTGGCAGTGCCCCCGGGCGGACTACGTGGGCTGTGCACGACATTGATGTCGGCGATGCCGCGCCAGTAAAGCTACTTCCCTATCAGGTTAATCCGCTCGGAGTCCCTGGTCCCTTTATCAAACGAAAGTCCAGTGAATGGAGCTCAACAGCCACCCTGCAGCCCAAGCCTGATGGCAAGGTCCGCTTTCGTGTCGACTTTAGAAAAGTTAATACACTGTCGCAGATTGACAACTATCCTCTGCCTAGGGTCGACGACTTGGTGGACAATATAGGGGCTGCCACCTACGTACATTCAATCAATTATTGGGGGCATACGCCGGGGGGAGCGTCGGCTCGCCCACACTACGACGCCACTCCCGGGGGTCACCACGCGCGAGTCCCCATGCAGGCTCCTTTCCCATACCAAGCAGCTCTCGACAAGAAACATCAACTTGCCCCAAACCACGAGCCTTGTGGGCGCCCCCTTGGCCTCCTCCACGCCAGATTGTCTCTTACAGATATAACCCGATGGGAAGGATCGGTTTCAGGGTAGCATGCCACATGCCCATATAGCTCAAGTTGGCGCTGACGGACTATGCAGGTAATAGGCCTCGATTCAGTCTCACGGTGCAATCGCTGATTTGACACGTAATTATCCCAGCGATACCCCATGATTCTGCGAAGACACTTATTACCAAAGGCATCGATTCGTCTCTTCAAGTCGCTATTTAGTGTCCATGTCTCACAATCATAGAGTAAGACAGGGATCACAAGCAGCTTGAAGATCCGGATCTATGTCTTTCTGCACAGGTACCGACAACGCCAAATACTCCTGCTGAGCGAGTCCATATCGCCGTGGGCTATGCCAATCCGCCGTAAGACTTCTTGACGTGACCCGCCGTTATTATGGACTGCGCTACCAAGGTATGTAAGACTTTCCAAGATCTCAATGTCCTCGCTGCCCGCATAAACAGACTGTACTGTTTCATCTAGTAAGCCTCCAAACACCTGGACCTTGGTCTTAAGCCAGGAGACCTCAAGTCCCAAAGGCTTTGCCTCTTCGTGCAGCGCCTCGAGAGCCATCACCAGGACCTCCAGCGACTCAGCAAAGATTACTGCATCATCGGCAAAAACTAGATCAGTGATATTGATGTTGCCGAGGGATGCTCCAAAATCACTTTGATCTACAACTTTGCCCAATACCCAGTCCATACATGTGTTGAAAAGTGATGGGGCAAGAACGCACCCTTGGCTCACTCCTGTATTAACAGGAAAGAAGCTGGATACACCTCCTCCACACTTCATAGCACTCTCAGTCCCAGAATACAGACCAGTCATCAAACAAATAGTCCTTGCAGGAATCCTGCGAAGTTGCAGAAAATCCCAGAGTGACTCACGATGCACTGAGTCAAACGTCTTCTTGAGATCAACATAGGCTGCACGCATCCCCTGTCGAAACTCACGTCGGCGTTCCACCAGGACACGAAGCGCTAGGTTGGTACGTTGTTGATTTACTATGCGTGAACCCAGACTGCTGAGGTCTCAGATATGTACATTACCAAGGTAGATTTGGTCAAGGGCTACTGGCAGTTACTCCTCTCGGAGTGTGCCAAGCAGGTGGCCAGTTTCGTGGCAAATGGGGCGGTGTATCAGTGCAGGGTATTGCCATATGGCCTGAAAAATGCACCAGCAACCTTCCAGAGGCTCATGGATCGGGTCGTGGAGGGAGTGCCGAGCTGTGACGTGTATATTGATGACGTGGTGGTGTTGTTCTCCAGCTGGGAGGATCACCTTGAACACGTGGAGGCACTTGTTCGTCGCCTAGGTGAGGCTGGCTTGGTGGTCAATTTGGACAAGTGTGATTTTTTGTCCAAGCCCGGGTCACTATTGGTTAAATTTTTTGGCATGGCGGGTGCCCCCCCCCCTCGAAGCGGGGAGGGGGCCCTTAAACAACTTCAAGGCACCTCCTTTCGGGGGCCCCCTTAAAGCGTTTCGGGCATGATAGTTTCCAGGGCATTCATCAAGGGCTATTTTTACGGTGTCCCCCCCTTTAGGGACTTGTGCGATAGGGGGGAATGGGAGTGGTCCGCAGAGTGTGAACAGCCTTTTACCCAGTTAAGTCTTTGCTGCCACCTTATCCGGCACCCCTGACTTCACTAAGCCTTTTTTGCTGGCGACGAGCTAGACAGTGGGCTGGGTGCCGGTTATTGCCCCGGGAGAGGGTAGAAGGAACCTGTTGCATTCTTCTCTAAAATTTGTTTACTGCCATTAGCGGAGTTTTATGTTATGAGCAAGAATTATTGGCCATTCTGTAGGCCTTGCTTATTTTTTAGGTGTATTGCCTTCCATTAGGGGATCAGCCTGGGGGGTTGGTCGGGACAAATTAGGGCGAGAAGCTAATAGTGTTTTTTTGGGGAAAATAAATGCCTGAGTTAGAAAACATGTGATAGGGATTTTAAGGCAGTGGCGCTTTATGGGAGTTATCCGCCCCAACAATGGGGAACTATCGAATTTTTGGAGTCTACAAGAATGGTAGGCATTTACTTGGCCTTTTGTCTTCTGGAGGGAAACTGGGATTTCACATCATGGCTTAAACTTTGATCCCATGGTGTTTTTTCCTACGATAAGATCAAAATTTTTTTTTTTTTTTTTTTTTTTCCTTTTTTTTTTTTTTTTTTTTTTTTTTTTTTGTGCAGGGTCCACAAAAACCCCTTTGGGGGGAATGAACAAAATTTGGGTTAGTTAAAAAGACCTCAGCCCGGACCGTCAGGGGCAGCCAAAACGGGCCATAAAGGGATCAAAAGAGGTACGGTAAAAGGAACCTGGGGCAGGGAGGTAACCTAAAAAAACAGGACCCAAAAGGTAAATAAAAAAAACAGGGGGGGGTCCCCCGTATTATGGGAAAAACCCTTTAAAAGGACAGCATTAACCCCAANCTATCTTAGCCCACGGGCCCTGCAAATGTTCAAGGATGGTACACTCCCAAAGTGTGTCTGTCTGGCAAATGGACTTAAGTGCACTGATATGTGCAAACTGTCAGACTGCGAGAATCGTTCATCAGATGATGAGGAGGCACGGACGAAGACGACGATGTTGATGATTAATTTCAAAAAAGGGGTGTGTTCAATTTTTTTAGGTAATTAGCGTAGTTATGTACATATATACATATATACATATATACATATGTACATACATATGTTATATAAATATTTTTCCGATTGGATTGGTATATGTATTTAAAAGCGGATTCTAAATACATTTTATACTTGATCATCTTCCCGATTTCCACGTTAAAAAATTGCCCAGGCCAGGGGAAAAGTGGTTTTTCCCCTAGAAGAAAAGCCGTTTTTGGGGGACAAATATCGAAGCTAGGGAACAAATAAGCTTTACCTTTGGGAATCACCAGGAAAAGCTTACATGATAGGCCCATAAAACGAAATTTAAAAATTTCATAATTTTTGGGTGTATTTTGGCGGCCATTTGGAAAAAGGAGATAAACTCATATAAAGCTGCCACCCCCACAATGCTATCACATGTTTTCTAACTCTAGGCTTTTTATACCTTCTCAAAAAACACTCTTAGCATTCTCGCCCTAATTTGATACCGGGTGAGCAAAATTTCGGACCGGGGCTGACCGCTACATGGCCCGGTTATCAAATTCTACTCTGGCCATCACCCTTTGCAGTTCGTGCAGAATTTTCAAGTTTAAGAATAAAACGTCTCACTCGCTGGAGTTTGTTGTTGCAGGAGTACAACTTAGACGGGGAAACATATCCGAGGGGGGGATAATGTTATAGCTGATTGCCTGTCCCGTTTAGAATTGCAGGATGACCTGGGGAAGCCTGGGGGCCTGGGGGGGGGAAGGGCGTGTAAAACCTGGCCAAGAGCCTGACTGGTGTGGTCCTCAAGTGAATGAGGAAGAATGAGGAGATAGAGAGAAAAGTGGAAGGTGCCCCCATTGGTGGGTCCGTCACATCCCCCGGGGGCGTGTGGCGCCAGAGAGAGTCGAGGCCTTGCTCTGCTAACAAGTAACGTGCCAACCTCGCTCCGTAGCCACTCTTGTTTTCCACCTTTGTTGAATCGCTACGTTTGTGGTTGTTGAGTCCTTGTTTAGAGAGTTTGCCCTGCATTTACTTGTGTCAGTGAATAGCTAGAGGGCGTCTGACGTTGTATTATTTCTTGAGTAGTATTGATTACACGTTGGGTTTCACCAGACGGTTTAGGCTTCAGGCTTACCAAAGTGTTCGAAATTTGGCGTGTCCTGGACTAGGTGTAGTAGAGACGGACGGAAGGCGGAAAAAGAATGGTAACCGTGTTTTGGGGAGTTCTGGCTAGCACAGGAGACACTGACACACACACACATCGCCTGTACAGTAATTAACATTTGTTCTGCGAGGCCATCTCATAACACGACTGCCAGTTTCCCGTCCTTCTGGGCAATGGGATGGAAAGGCGGGAAATGTACTTCAGTACTAAACGTAACAGGGAGGAGCTTTCCATCACCACTGTTGAACAGCCCAGTGATTCAACCGCGGTAGGGTTTGAGAAGTGTTACGTAGCATATTTATTCAAGTATCACTAGAGTGGAGGTGAGAGCAGGGGGTGCTCTCACTCTTGTATGTTTAGTGATGCAACCGGGCCTGTCAGAAAGCCAAGGCTGTAATCGGTAGTATTCTTTGTATTTGAGCAGGAGAGAATAAGGGAGGTTTACGGCCTCTCTCTCCTCGGGGTTTAGAACTGGAGGGCTTCTATCGGTTTTCACGGTTAGTCAACCCGTGGGCTGCGGCAAGCCTTCCGAAAGCGGAATTTTCAATTGCATACAAAAACCGCGCCAACATTCGTAGAAGTCTACAAACTGCGTCACATATACGCCTTGATGTCAGCCCTCGATAACACACACCACCATCTGCCTAACTACGCTGTACGCAGATATATACCACTCCTTGGGTTTTTCCCCAAGATCTTGGGATTTATGTCGTGGCGTTGGAATATTTTTTGTCTATCTTGGGACTTTTGGAGGGATTATTCAAGTATTTTACCATTAGATTATCTCAAGGTACGGTACAACGGTACCTATGCTTACCTTGAGATAAACTACTGGAGAAATACTTGAATAATCCCCTTAAAGTCTTGGGAAAAATCGCAAGGAGTGGCATTACTGACCCCACTTCAGTACATGAACATAAGAAAATAAGGAAGCTACAAGAGGCCGTGAGGCCTACCGGTGGTAGTCGGGGAGGCGGTAGCGGAGTGGTTAGCGTCTCCGACTGGCGTTCTCGGTGACCCGAGTTCGATTCCCGAAGAAAACCAAAACCTTTCTGCACCGTCGAGTGGCCTAAGAACACCCACTTGCCCTGCCCATCAACTCTACCTTCGATTGCGAATGCATCGGAGGACACAGGGGGGCGGCATGAGCCTCTAATCACAGGCGTCACTATAAGAATCTTGCCTGCGCCACCACGGGCGAGGACCAACCATCACAGCCCTCAAGTGAACCTCCAAAGCCTACCATCCGAGCCCTAGGTCACCACTGCCTACAGGCGCTATAGAAGAAAAAAAAAAAAAAAAAAAAAAAAAGTTCCTGTCACCTAACACTACCTACGGTCGGCGCAAAAAAACTAAGAACACAAAGAAACTTTAGACGGGAGTAACGTCCTTAGCTTTTTTGTCATTTTCGGTGGGAGCGATTGAATCTTTTTACGTTTTTTGTATATCTGGCAGTGCATTAGGGTGTCTGTTGTAGATTCCTCGCTGCTGCCCGCTCTGTATCTTCCAAGTCATCATAGGACGAGGTTGTTGTGTTTGGTTCTCCAACCATCCTATCCTCTCCTTCGCGCCGCCATCCTCTACCGCCTCCTCCAGGTATCCTAATGCATTATGTTTGGCAAATCTCTATCCATTGTGAAGAAGACACATATAGTAACCTTGTATCGAAGTGGGAAAACTATTGGCCATATAGCGAGTGAGATGTGTGTTTCGAAACACACCGTCTCGGTCTGGTGCAAGTAGGGCGCAAGATGGTGAGTTAGAGACTGTCTTGGCGTGGAAGAAAGGGTCAGGGCGACCAAGAAAAACTTCAAAGAAGACTGATCAACTGCTCAGAAGGATAGTTGACATCAACAATCCTTTTGAGCAGTTGATCAGTCTTCTTTGAAGTTTTTCTTGGTCGCCCTGACCAACGTTTCCTACCTCTCCTTTATTAAGTCCCTTTATCCACTTAAAAACTTCTATCAGATCGCCCCTTACTCTGCATCTCTGGAGTGAGTGCACCTTTAATAACTTCCACGCCAAGACAGTCTCTAACTCACCATCTTGCGCCCGCTTGCACCAGACCGAGACGGTGTGTTTGGAAACACACATCTCACTCGCTATCTGGCCCGTGGTTTTCCCACTTCGATACAAGGTTACTATATGTGTCTTCTTCACAATGGATAGAGATTTGCCAAAACATAATGCATTAGGATACCTGGAGGAGGCGGTAGAGGATGGAGGCGCGAAGGAGAGGATAGGATGGTTGGAGAACCAAACACAACAACCTCGTCCTATGATGACTTGGAAGATACAGAGCGGGCAGCAGCGAGGAATCTACAACAGACACCCTAATGCACTGCCAGCTATACAAAAACATAACAAATTCAATCGCTCCCACCGAAAATGGCAAAATAGATAAGGACGTTATTCCCGTCCTAAGTTTTTTGGCGTCCTAATTTTTTTTGCGCCGACTACATCCACCTTTCCTCCCCATCCATGAACCTTTCCAGCCCTCTGTAAAGCTCCCCAATTACTCCACACTAACTACCTATCTACTGAGTCCATTCCAATCATTCACCACCCTATTTGTGAACCAGTTATTCCCTATTTCCTTTCTGAATCTACGCTTTTCCAGCTTGAATCCGTTACTTCTTGTTCTACCCTGGTTAAAAGCCGTAAGAACTTTTCCTACCTCTCCTTTATTAAGTCCCTTTATCCACTTAAAAACTTCTATCAGATCGCCCCTTACTCTGCGTCTCTCGAGTGAGTGTACCTTTAATAACTTCAATCTCCTCTCATAACTAAAGTTACGCATTCCTTGTATCATTTTGGTTATCCATCTCTGCAATGATTCTAACTATCCATCCTGTAATATGGAGACCAAAACTGAACCCCATAGTCTAGGTGAGGTCTGACTAGAGCCAGATAAAGCTTTAGAAAAACTTCCGCACTTCTACTTTTAACGCTTCTGGTAATGAATCCTAACACTCTATTAGCTCTATTTCTAGCTTCGATACATTGTTTCCTAGGACGGAGGTCTGAGCTCACCCTCACTCCAAGATCTTTTCCACCTACGGATCTATTCAGCGATACATTGCGTATGGTGTATCTATTACCAGGGTTCTTTCTACCAACATTCATAACGCTGCACTTATCAATATAAAATTTCATCTGCCATCTGACTGCCCACTCATTAAGTTTATCTAAGTCTCCCTGCAATATGTTTACATCAGACTGTGATCCAATAATACTACCTACCTTAGTATCATCTGCAAATTTGTTGATATCACTGTTAATCCCACTATCCAAGTCGTTGATGTAAATCAAAAATAGTAATGGACCCAAAACAAACCCTTGTGGAGCTCCACTTGTCACCTGCCCCCATTCAGATTTAGAACCATTAATTGAAACCCATTGTTGCCGATTACATAGCCAAGCTCTGATCCAACCAAGAACCTTCCCATCTATTCCTTGAGCCTTAACCTTATTTAAGAGTCGCTCGTGTGGTACTTTGGCGCAGGCTCTCGCTAGCGTTTGGTGCCATTCGCGTCAGATATTTCAACTCCCGACCACATCCACACCACAAGCCCATACATTTGGGTTAAAAATAGATATATTTGCCGGATGCGCATGTTTACTACCTTGACGTTGATGTGATGTTCATCCAATTCTGTAATGGTCACTGTTTTACTCACATCCCCGCACTGCTGCCACTAAACAAAATTTGGCTCCAGCAGTTCCCGGTTTAACAGTCTGTTGCGCTGAATATAATATAAATAATATAAATATATATATATATATATATATATATATCCACCACAGGACTGCCCAAGGGCACAACAAAAAGAGGTAACACAAAGCCCACTTAGATGTCAGTCCCTATAAAGGAGACAGTAAGATAATATAAAAAAGGGAGTTGGCCAATTTAGTTCGGGAGGTGTCTTGTCACTCTTCTCTTGAAATGATTTAAGTCATAGGAAGGTGGAAAAACTGAAACAGGAAGAGAGTTCCAGAGTTTACCAGTGAAAGGGATGAAAGCGTAAAGATACTGATTATCTCTTGCATTAGGAAGATGGACAGAATGGGGATGAGAACGAGTAGAAAGTCTTGTACAGCGAGGCCGCGGGAGGGGGGGAGGCATGCAGTTAGCAAGTTCAAAAGAGCAGTGAGCATGAAAATAACGGTAGAAGATAGCAAGAGATGCAACATTGCGGCGGTGATTTAAATATTGAAGACAGTCAGTCAGAGGAGGGGAGTTGAAGAGACGAAAAGCTTTTGACTCAACCGTGTTTAAGAGAGTTGTATGAGTGGATCCTCCCCAAACCTGTGAGACATACTCCATACATGGGCGGATAAGGCCCCTGTAGAGAGCAAGCAACTGGGAGGAAGAAAAAAAAACCCAGACGCCACAGGACATCTAACTTCTTAGAAGCTCTTTTAGCAAAAGATGAGATGTGAGATTTCCAGTTCAGATACTTAGTAAAGGATAGTCCAAGAATGTTCATTGCAGAAGGAGATGGTTGAGTGTCATTGAAGAAGAGGGGATAGTTATCTGGTAGGTTTTGTCGAGTGATAGGTGAAAAAATTTGGGTTTTTGAGGCATTGAAAAAAACAAGGTTTGCTTTGCCCCAATCTGAAATTATAGAAAGATCAGAAGTTAGTCGCTCGGTGGCATCTCTCCGTGAATCACTTAGTTCTTGTTGAGTTGGACGTCTAATAATTGACGTTGAAAAATGCAGGGTAGAATCATCAGCGTTGGAGTGGATAAAGCTTTGAGTTAGACTTAGAAGATCATTAATGAATACTATAAAGTGAGTGGGTGATAGGACAGAACTCTGGGGAACACCACTATTGATAGATTTAGGAGAAGAACACATAACAGTAACTGAACACATAACAGAAGAACAGTAGCTGCAATATAACGGTTTGAAAGGAAACGATGAGGTACATAGAGAAGGATAGAAACCGAATGAGGGTAGTTTGGAAATTAAAGATTTGTGCCAGACTCCATCAAAAGCTTTTGATGTCAAGAGCAACAGCAAAAGTTTCACCGAAACCCCTGAAGGAGGATGACCAAGATTCAGTTAGGAAAGCTAGAAGATCGCCAGAAGATTGTGTTTTACGGAAATCGTACTGACGATTAGATAGAAGATTGTGAGCAGATAGATGCTTAAGAATCTTCTTATTAAGTATAGATTCAAAAACTTTAGAAAGGCAAAAAGTCAAAGCTATAGGATGGTAGTTTGAAGGATTAGAACGGTCACCCTTCTTAGGAACAGGATGGATGTGAGCAAACTTCCAGCAAGAAGGAAAGGTGGAAGTAGATAGACAAAAACGGAAAAGCGTAACCAGACATAGTGCAAGCACAGAAGCACAGTTTTTGAGAACAATAGGAAGGATTCAGTCAGGACTGTAAGCCTTCCGAGGATCTACGCCAGTAAGGGCAAAGAAAACATCATTACGAAGGATCTTAACTCGGGGACTGCGGCCCGTCAGGGTGGCAAGGTTGGTAGAGACGTGAGTTCACAATGTGCAGCGCCCCTGTGCATTCGGTCAGCGGTTCGAGTCCGCCTAGTTCGTGCTGACGTGGCGGCGCTTTGTATAGTCAATAACCTTGTAGTTGGTACTTGCAAAGTGTCTAGATAGGATGAAAATCTTATCTTATCTTATCGGGGACTGCGGGAGCAAAGATTTGTTTAGTGCCGCCAGTGCGGGAATGTGAGTGAAACAGTGACCATTATAGATTAGATGAAAATCACATCAACGTCAAGGTAGTAAAAATCCGCATACGGCAATATAACTATTTTTAACCCAAACGTATGTGGTTGTGGTGTGGTTGTGGTCGGGAGTTGAAATATCTGGCGCAAATGGCACTAAACGCTAGCGAGAGCCTACTGAAGTGGGGTCAGTAATGCCACTCCTTGCGATTTTTCCCAAGGTTTTTAAGGATTGTTCAAGTATTTTTTCTTATAGTTTATCTCAAGGTAAGCATAGGTACCGTTGTACCGCACCTTGAGATAAACTACTGGAGAAATACTTGAATAATCCTTCCAAAAGTCCCATGAGAGACAAAAAATATCCCAACGCCAGGACCTAAATCCCAAGATCTTTGGAAAAAAACCAAGGAGTGGTATCCCAGCGTAGAGCGTAATTAGGCAGATGATGGTGTGTGGTATCGAGGGCTGACATCAAGGCGTATATGTGACACAGTTTATAGACTTCTACGAAACTTGGCGCGGTTTTTGTATGCTTTTTAATATTGCGCTTCCGGAAGCCATGCCGCAGCCCACGGGTTAATAACAGGCATAATATAGTCAGCTGGTGGAGGAGAAGGAGGAACAAGCCCTGCATCAACCAGAGTGGAATTTTCAGCAAAGGTTTGAGCGAGTTCAACTTTAGTAATATATGAGACAGCTGTGGAGCAATCTTGGTGAAGCATAGGAGGAATAGATGAAGAAGAAAAACTGTTAGAGATAATATTAGCTACATGCAAGAAGTTACGAGAAGAATTTGATTCAGAAAGATGTAGACATTTTCTATGAATGAATGAGTTTTGGGTAAGTTGAAGTAAAAATTTGGCATGGTTACGGGCATAAATATAATGGGCATGAGTTTCAGGAGATGGATGGTTACGATTCCGTCTGTGAGCCGCCTCTCTATTTTGGACAGCATGAGAACAAGCAGAGTTAAACCGAGGTTGACCGGCTTTATTATTAGAGAAAGTGTGTGGAATGTACGCCTCCATGCCAGAGACTATGACCTCATTTATGCTCTCTGCACAAAGAGATGGTTCTCTGACATGGAAGCAGTAATCATTCCATGGAAAATCAGAGTAGTACTGCCTTAGGTCTTCCCACTTTTTGTGTTGAAATGCCAGAAGCACCTCCGCTTAGGTGGGTCCCGAGTCGGCACCGGAGCGATAGGACAGGTTGCAGACATAAGATTGTGATCGGAGGAACCCAACGGATAGAATAGTTTCACAGAGTAAGCAGACGAGTTAGTAGTTAGGAAAAGATCAAGAATGTTGGGCGTGTCTCCAAGGCGGTCAAGAATACGGGTAGGGTGCTGCGCCAGCTGCTCTAGGTCTTGGAGGATAGAAAAGTTGTAGGCTTATTCACCAGGTTGGTCAGTGAAAGAAGATGATAGCCAATGCTGGTGATGAACATTGAAATTACCATGAATGGAAAATTCTGCTAAAGGAAAATGAGATGAGATGTGCTCCACTTTTGATGTTAAATAGTCTAAGAATTTTAAAATAGTCCGAGGAGTTAGGTAGATATATACGTACAGCACATATAAATTTAGAATGAGAGTGACATTGAAGTCGAGGCCAGATACTAGAAAATGTTTCCCCAGACATAAACTACGTCACGGTTTGTTACATCGGGGGCATTGTGGGGATAAGGCGGGTCGCCGGGGGTGGACCTACGAAGGGGAAAACTACGGCGATGAAGAATTCGAGTTATTTTGCGCGAAATTGATTTTCCCCAGGTGCTATATTACTGTGCTCTGTTCTCGCTGACAACACTATAGAGAAGACCTGAGGTATACTGGCTGATGTGCAGAGGCTTCTAAACCAAGAAAACAGAGTCATAACAGACCCTCGTCAAAAGGTAAGCCAGCTGGTAGGTACATAATGTGTCCCTACCACTCGTTAACTTCTTAATAAGACTCTACTGTGACTGTTTCCTGGTTTAGAAGCCTCTGCACATCAACCATAAACCTCAGGTCTTCTCTATGTTGTCAGCGGAACACGGAAATATAGCACTTGGAATATCAATTCGCCCAAAACAACTCGAAATTTTTTCATCGTCGTAGTCTTCTCTTTGTAGGTTGTACATATTATGGTTATGTGTATTTAAAATCCTTAATAATTGATTCCTTTTGTTGGCCCTTTCCATAATAAGTAGGGGTATTATTCTAGTGTTTGCCCATACTCCCCCTCTCCCACAAAACAAGCTTGGGGACCGGGGGGAATGCGGGTTTTTTGGGCGGGGTTTACAAAATATGCGTCGCAACCTCATAGTTTTTGAGTTAGGGGTGTTGTAAAATTTGCCTAGATCTAGGGAAAATTCATTGGATTTCTTCTGAGTCCAGAGACGTGTGAACCTGACGATCCTCACAGAATGATGACCGAAGTGTCGAGAACACCCCCAACCACCCCGCTAGGAGGTTAGGTTATATTTGGTTAGGTTAAGGTAGGTTATATTTGATTAGGTTATATTTGGTTAGGTTGGGTTTTGGGTTTAGATTTGGTTTGGTTAGATTTGGTTTGGTTAGATTTGGTTAGGTTAGCTTAGTTTATATTTGGTTAGGTTAGGTTAGGTTAATTTTTGTTAGGCAAATTTCTCTAGATATAAGGTAATTACCCTAGATCTAGGGAATTTTTACCCCCCATACACAACTCTTAAATAATGTGTTTCCGACGCATAATTTGTTCCCCACCCGAAAACCCGCATTCCCACAGGTTCCAAAATTGTTTGTTAAAATTGGGGGAAGTGGGAGAGTATGGGGAAACACATAATTTTATGTGTGGGGTTTAATAATTTAATGTGGGGTTTTCGGGTGGGGAACAAATTATGCGTCGGAAACACATATTTAAGAGTTGTGTATGGGTGTAAAATTCCCTGGATCTAGGGTAATTTTCCTTATATCTAGAGAAATTTTCCTAACCAAAATTAACCTAACCTAACCAAATATAACCTAAGCTAACCTAACCAAATCTAATCAAACCTAACCTAACCAAAATCTAACCTAACCAAATATAACCTGCCCTAACCTAACCAAAATAACCTAACCTACTAGCGGGGGGTTGGGGGTGTCTCGACACTTCGGTCATCATTCTGTGAGGTCGTCAGGTTTTACACGTCTCTGGACTCAGAAGAAATCCAAAGAATTTTCCCTAGATCTAGGCAATTTTTACAACACCCCTAACTCAAAAACTATTGGTTGCGACGCATATTTTGTACCCCAGCCAAAAAGCCCGCATTCCTCCAGGTCCCCCAAACTTGTTTGTGGGAGAGGGGGAGTATGGGCAAACGTGCCCCTAGAATAATACCGGGAATTTTACCCCCCATACCAACTCTTAAATTATGTGTTTCCGCGCATAATTTGTTCCCCACCCGAAAACCCCGCCCTTCCCACAGGTCCCCAAACTTGTTTGGGGAAATGGGAGAGTATGGGCAAACCACTAAATTTTACCCAAATTCCCTAGATCTAGGGCAGAGGTCGGCAACCCAGAATTCGAGAAGAGCCCGTTTCTTCAAACTTGGCAAAGAACAGTGCTGATGGAGCCGCAGTATAAATTCTGAATGAAAATTACGAAACAATAAAATGTTCCTCATCCATAAGGTAAATTGGGACTTTGAACCAGTAATTGAGTACGAGGTCAAAAGTACTCTTTTCCCATGTATTTTGATGGGTTAAGAATAATGATCCCCTTAAAAATCGTCGGGAAAAGCCTCATTTTGCAGTTATCAACCCCCTCCCTAACAAACCTGGGGACCCGTCGGGAACGCAGGGTTTTAGGCGGGGAAAGTGGAAAAGAGTTTTTTTATATATACTGATAGTACGTATATAATGTGGATGACGTAAATATATGCGGTAAGCACTATATAAAATTATGGGAATTACTAACCTATTCTGGAAATATCTAAAATTAATCTTTAACTACAACGGTAAAACTGCAGTTGGATACAATACCTGAATATTGGTTACGTAACCTGACATAACTGGGGAGCTGTGCCCCCCAAAACCCTCGCTATTTCACTAACCTAAACCCGGACGTTGGTTGAGTAGCCTAAACCCAAAGCAGGGATAAAGGGGGTTAACTGCAAAATTATGCATTTCCGACGATTCTGAATGTGGGCCAATCATTCTTAAAACATCAAAATACATTGGAAAAAATACTTTTAAACCTCGTTACTCAATTACTGGTTGGAATTTAAATACCAAAATACCTCCATAACACCATATGGAGTTAAATATACCCACAGATATGATAATATACACCTTAATAATAATTATAATAATAATAATATTAATAAGTACAAAAATTCATCTCAATATTTTTCTAGAGACCCAGACCTACATCATATACATTATTGTATGCGGCTACCTAAGCCATAATTTTAGCTCCTTTTTTTTTAAAAGATAAATTGGACATTTTTAAGTAGGTGGCAGGAGCCGTACATGTCTCTTGAAAGAGCCGTATGCGGCTCTGGAGCCGCAGGTTGCCGACCGCTGATCTAGGGTAATTGCCTTATATCTAGAGAAATTTGCCTAACCAAAAACTAAAACAACCTAACCTAACCAAACCAAATATAACCTAAGCAAAACCTAACCAAATATAACCTAACCAACCTAACCAAACTAAACCTAACTCCTAGCGGAGGTTTGGGGGGGTTTTCTCGACACTTCGTCATCATTCTGTGAGGATCGTCAGAGTCCAGAGGGCGTGTGAACGTCTCTGGACTCAGAAAAAAATCCCAAAAAATTTTTCCCTAGATCTAGGCAATTTTTACAACACCCTAACTCGAAAACTATGTGGTTGCGACGCATATTTTTTACCCCAGCCAAAAATCCCGCATTCCCCCAGGTCCCCAAGCTTGTTTTGGGGGGGAGAGGGGGAGTATGGGCAAACCCTAGAATAATACCCTACTTATTATGAGCAAGACAACAAAAAGGGAAATCAATTATTTAAAGGGATTTTAATACTATCATAACCATGAATATGTACAACCTACAAAGAGAAGACTAAGACGATGAAAAAAATTCGAGTTGTTTTGGGCGAAATTGATATTCCAGGTGCTATATTTCCGTGCTCGCTGACAACAATAGAGAAGACCTGAGGTGATGGTTGATGTGCAAAAGGCTTCTAAACCCGGAAAACAGTCACAGCAGAGTCTCATTAAGAAGTAAGCGAGTGGTAGGGACACGTTACGTACCTACCATGCTTACCTTTTGACGAGGCTCTGTTATGACTCTGTTTTCTTGGTTTAGAAGCTCTGCACATCAGCCATTACCTCAGGTCTTCTCTATAGTGCTGTCAGCGAGAACAGAGCACAGTAATATAGCACCTGGAATATCAATTTCGCGCCAAATAACTCGAAAATTTTTCCATCGCCGTAGTTTTCCCTTCGTAGGTCCACCCGCGGCGGCCCCACCCTTATCCCCCCAATGCACCGATGTAAAAAAAACCGTGACGTAGTTATGGGTAGGGTCCCCTTCGGAAGATTCAAGACCGTGGGCACGAGAACAAGTGATGTCATTAAACACATTTACGCAACAGCCAGCTTTGGATTGAAATTATAATAGAAACAGTAAGAGGACTGCTGCAGTGCTCACAGACAACTGGGTTTCGGGGAAGGAAAAAAATATGAGGTTTAGAGGGGGCGAGATGATGATGCTTCACAGA
>JACEEZ010007969.1:20000-32390 GCA_016584305.1 Chionoecetes opilio | reverse complement strand
GTTAGCAAGTATAGGCATTGGATCACAGTCTGAGTAAACATATTGCAGGGAGACTTGATAAACTAACCCAGATCAGCAAGTTCTGATGATACTAAGTTAGGTCATTAGATACTGAGTCATTGTGGATCACAGTCTGACTAAACTATTGAGGGAGACTAGATAACTTAACGAGTTGGCAGTCAGATGCAGATGAATTAATATTGATAAATGTAGCGTATAATGTTGGTAGAAAAAACCCTGGGAATAGATACACCATAAGCAATGTATCGCTGAAAAGATCAGAAGGTGAAAAAGATCTTGGAGTGAGGGTGAGCCCAGACCTCCGACCTAGGAAACAATGTATTGAGGCCAGAAATAGAGCTAATAGAGTATTAGGATTCATTACCAGAAGTGTTAAAAGTAGAAGTGCGGAAGTTATTCTAAAGCTTTATCTGGCTCTAGTCAGGCCTCACCTAGACTATGCAGTTCACTTTTGGTCTCCATATTACAGGATGGATATAGATAGTGTTGTTAGAAAAAGTGCAGAGAAGTATGACCAAAATGATACAAGGGATGCGTAACTTTAGTTATGAGAGGAGATTGAAGTTATTAAAATTACACTCACTCGAGAGACGCAGAGTAAGGGGCGATCTGATAGAAGTTTTTAAGTGGATAAAGGGATTTAATAAAGGAGAGGTAGGAAAAGTTCTTACGACTTTTAACCAGGGTAGAACAAGAAGTAACGGATTCAAGCTGGAAAAGCGTAGATTTAGAAAGGAAATAGGGAAAAATTGGTTCACAAATAGGGTGGTGAATGAATGGAATGGTCTCAGTAGACAGGTAGTTAGTGCTGAGTCATTGGGGAGCTTTAAAGGGGAGCTGGATAGGTTCATGGATGGGGATGAAAGGTGGATGTAGGTAGTGTTAGGTGACAAGATCTACCACGTGTAGGCCTCGCGGCCTCTTGTAGCTTCCTTATTTTCTTATGTTCTTATGTTCTTATGTTCGTGACGCGCTCGGCCGAGGCCACGAAAAGTTAGTGCGTGCACTAAAAAAGCGGGAAGCTCCCCGCTTTTTGTACCCAACGTAGCGCTATCGTAAGTCTATCGTGACGCTATCGTTATCTATGTAGCAGCTTCATGACATTATCATGATCGTCGTATGTCTATCGTGACGATATTTTTGCACCCCCTTCCGCCTTCTCCCCCTTTTCTCATTCACCTCCACCCTCCCCTGACTCCCTACCCCCTTGATCCATCACCACGAGGTGACACCCCCCCTCGACTCCCTACTCCCCTACTCCCTTATCACGTGATGACACCCCCCTCGACTCCCTACTCCCCTACTCCCTTATCACGTGGTGACACCCCCCTCGACTCCCTACCCCCCTACTCCCTTATCCCGTTGTGACACTCCCCCTCGACTTCCTACCCCCCTACTCCCTTATCACGTGGTGACACCCCCCTCGACTCCCTACCCCCTACTCCCTTATCACGAGGTGAAACACCCCCCCTCGACTCTCTACCCCCCTACTCCCTTATCACGTGGTGACATCCCCCCCCCGACTTCCTACCCCCCTACTCCCTTATCCCGTTGTGACACCCCCCTCGACTTCCTACCCCCCTACTCCCTTATCACGTGGTGACACCCCCCTCGACTTCCTACCCCCCTACTCCCTTATCCGTTGTGACACCCCCCCTCGACTTCCTACCCCCCTACTCCCTTATCACGTGGTGACACTCCCCCTCGACTTCCTACCCCCCTACTCCCTTATCACGTGGTGACACTCCCCTCGACTTCCTACCCCCCTACTCCCTTATCACGTGGTGACACTCCCCCTCGACTTCCTACCCCCTACTCCCTTATCACGTGGGACACTCCCTCTCGACTTCCTACCCCCCTACTCCCTTATCACGTGGTGACACTCCCCCTCGACTCCCTACCCCCTACTCCCTTATCACGTGGTGACCACCCCCCTCGACTCCCTACCCCCTACTCCCTTATCACGTGGTGACACCCCCTCGACTTCCTACCCCCTACTCCCTTATCACGTGGTGACAACCACCCTCGATTCCCTACCCCCCTACTCCCTTATCACGTGGTGACACCCTCCTCGACTTCCTACCCTCCTACTCCCTTATCACGTGGTGACACCCCCATCCCCCCTTTTAACCACTCACATCTCCAACAACAACAACGCCTTCTACATCCCCAACTCGCTTCCCCCCTGTTTCCCAACCCACACCAACCCTTCTTTATTACAACCCCCCTCCCCCGTCCCCCCCCTTCTCCACACCAACCCCCACCCCTGTTTCAAACCACCTTCATCTCTAGCCCCCCTTCCTTCTCCATCACCATGGCAACACACACACACCCACGTGTGAGGCATGTTGCTACTCTTGACGCTATCGTGATACGTTCATGGCACCGTCATGGCACTGTCGTGGTTATCGTAGATCTATCGTGACGACAAAATGACCGTTGATTTTCCATTCGTGACGTAGTCTTACAGCTGTCATGACTCCATCGTGACCATCTCATGACCGTCATGACACATACGTATAGGCAGCGTGTCATTGTTGTGAGGCTATCGTAATCTGTGTTTATCGTGGTCAAATTTCACGATAGCGTCAATAATCAAATTGGTGGCGCTATCGTGGTTCGATTATGGAATGTGTGAAGCACAGCACGTGCAAATGTCTTTAGCCAGCACGAGACGGGGCACTAAGTTAACTTCCAGGACTCTCGATTCAGACCAACGGCACGTCTCCATCACCGCCTCTCCGTGCATTCATTCTTATGCCTCACTCCCTCACACGCCTCCCGCACACTGCCGTGGATCAAAGGGAGAGAGAAAATCCACGAAAACAAACCATGGATTTCAAGATACCAGAAAAAATATTGAAGATAATAATTGTTACGCCCCGCGTCTGACGGGCGGAAGGGGGGGGGGGCGCAACGGGGGTGAAGCTCCTCTTAGCTGACCCCCAGACCGCTGATGGTTCTATCCGATGGGTCGCCGACGTGGCATGACACTGACCCGGCACCCTGACCTGGGGGTGCCGGGTTGGGCATATTTCCATCTACTTATGTTTCTCATTAACCGGGGCAGTGCCCGGCCGCGTCGGAGATACGGGGGCTTGCATCCCCAGGCCAGTAAAAGCCCCGGCTTTTGCCGGGGCGGCACCCTCCCTGTCCCCCCCAGAGGTCCCTGGCTTGTACAGGTCCCCGGGGGCATCTCTGTTGGCCCGCCCTGTCATGCACTATAGCATAGTTTTTTTGTTTTTGATTTTATGTTGGAGCCTATAGCGCCTGTAGGCTATTATCATGTTTTCCTTTTTTGAGGGCTTAGATGGTTGGCCTGCTCATTCTTGAGGACTGTGAGCCTATAGCTCGTCGTAGCGCAGGCTGGATTTTTTTTTATAGTGACACCTGTGTTGATAGGTGAAGGTCCGTTTTCTGTGATGGTCAACCCTCAGTCAGGCTCATGCTGCCCTCTGGTGCTCCCTCCGCCGCACTTGTAGTCGCAGTCGGAAGAACAGGTACGCAGCATGCGGGTTTCTTCAACCACTCGACGATGGATTTTATAGTTGCTCCTTGGTGGGACTTGAACTCGGGATCTTCTGCTCACCTCCCAGGCTCTTGTCGACCGTCTTAAAGATGGTCGAAAGAGTTGCCCCCGGCAGGATTCGAACTCGGAACATCGAGCTCACCACTCCAAGACGCTAACCACTCGGTCACAGCCTCCCCAAATCCCCCTCCTCAGTTAATACATCACCAACATATACATCGTCGCTACGCAATAGTGAAAACATCTACTTTTTCATCCCGACACCAGTAGTTGGTAAAGTAATGTCATGTATGTAATAATTAAATACTCAGCCACAGTCTCTCTCTCAGGGAGCTCAACCGCCTCAGGGAGCTCAACCGCCTCCGGGAGCTCAACCACCTCCGGGAGCTCAACCACCTCAGGGAGCTCAACCGCCTCAGGGAGCTCAACCGCCTCCGAGAGCTCAACCCCTTCAGGGAGCTCAACCCCCTCAGGGAGCTCAACCACCTCAGGGAGCTCAACCACCTCCGGGAGCTCAACCACCTCCGGGAGCTCAACCACCTCCGGGAGCTCAACCACCTCCGGGAGCTCAACCACCTCCGGAAGCTCAACCACCTCCGGGAGCTCAACCACCTCCGGGAGCTCAATCATCTCCGAGAGCCCCAGAGCCTGCCGCGTCTGGGCAACCAACAGCTGGGTCTGTTCCTGGAACTGTTGCTTCAGCAGCTCCACCAAGTCACCCAGCGTGGTCGGGTTGCTTACTGCGGCGACAGGGTCAGCCATCTTGCCTGACGCCCTGATGCGCAGTCAGAGTACCTTCCCCCACAGCCTCGCCGTCTCTCCAAAGCCCACTATCCCACTCCTGACACCAATGTAACGAAGGAGGGGGGGGGGGCAATCCACCCCTCTCAACTTCGTCACACCACTAACTGCTCGGGGCTATGGAGGAGACGGGAAGGATTGAAGGGAGACACTTTTACGGCTGTGCACGGTTTTTATTATTTTCACCCACTTCTACCTAATGTACATAGTCACTCTCACATGTAAGGCAAGCAGGCCAACACTCACACGAGTCAGTGTCACTGTCCGCGTATTACTACGCGTCACCGTCAACACCCTTGGAGTCACTGTCTCTCACACGTGCACGCACTTGTCGCACTTCTTACCCGCTCCCCAGCGCACACAGGCTCACCCCACTGTTCGTCCGTGTACCACTACACGCCGCGCTACACACCGTTTCCCAACACAACTGGCTCGCACGCGTGCGGCCACTGTCACTAGGATGTCAGGGGCAACTCCCCCAGAACGCTCACGAACACAAAGGCTCGCCCCAACACACTACCGGCGTGTATCACCCTACACGCGCCACTGAGCCGTCACTGACCCCGGCCCACCGTCGCCGCCCCAACACACTGTACACAGTCTGTTCCTCCCAACACACTCGTCGTCCCACTACACACACTCACAGTCTTTCACCCGCTGTGTATCTTCGCTGCACTGTCACTCCGTCCCGCCCCAACACAACACAGCCACAGTCTCTCAAAGGGCGCCGCCCTTTGCGCCGTGACCCTACCCCACAGTCACCGCCACTGAGCTATGAAGGCCACGCCGTGCCCAACATAGCCACTCTCGTCCCCCTTCCATAGAAGAGGGAGACGAGCCTTTTCAGGGCGGGGTTTTGTGGGGTGTAGTGGTCACTGTAAATCCTAGGCGGGAGAGCCTATCCACCCGCAGTGGCTGTGTTTCTTACTCTCCCCGTGCTCCGCCAGGCAATCCCCACGTAAGTTCCCCCCCATTCGCTGCGCCAATGGGAGGAAAGGACGTGGCGACCCGACCCGTGGTTCGGATCCCCACCGGCGAGGCCCCAGAGGTACAGGCGAAAGACACGTCCCTTGTTCGCTCGTACCAGCGAACAAGGCCCTTCGTAACACTATTATTGAACATTAAAATAAGCCTCTGAGATCGCAGTAGAAAACGAGAAATAGGACCTTTGGTTTACTTATCACACTCCTCCCAGCTACATCAATGGTTAAATTAAGTATATATTATTGCTACATCAATTGTATTATGTTATATTGTTACATCAATTGGTATAGAACTGCAGAAACCTGTAGAGTTATGCTGGTAGTCAAGATAAAAGACACTAAAATACCTAGAAACGTGTTGAAATGGAAATACGCTTGAAATGCTTTAGAGGAATACAAGTGGAAAAGGAAAGGTAGTGAAGGTTGAAAAGTACTGAAATAAAATAGTAAAGCTTTAAAATGCAAGAGAATGAAATTGTGAAGTACTGGAAATGTGGAAAACTGGTATGTAAGGAAGGATTAGAACATAAGAAAAATAGCATAAGAATATAAGGAAGCTACAAGAGGCCGCAAGACCTACACGAGGTAGTTTCTGTAAGACCTGATTAGATCGATCGAATCTGAAGTTAGCCGTATTGAGTCTTAACAATTACCGTCAACTTGATAAATGCATAAAGGAATACTCTACGTTATTTTTTTTTTCTTGATGCGGTTAATTTTTCAAGACGTATTTGCTTCCTCTATGTAGTCTGCGTAGCCTTAACCTGAAATCCTTAGGAAATGTTGGTTATGTGAAGTCGTAGTAGTTGAGGGTATTATATAAAAAAAGGTGATGTAAATATTCTGGTCTAGGAAGTAATCAGTTTTAGCCTCGAAGCAAGTTGATATAATGCAACAGTTGAGCAAGTTGATGTTAATATTGAAGTTACATAATATTACACTCAACCTAAAGATAAACAAGAATTGAGTCATTCGTAAGGCAGAGGATAAAAGAAAACATTTAGATTCTAACCGTGCATATGATATAGGAAGGAATCCGTTTTAGCCTCGACGCAAAATATCGAAGTTACATGATATTTCTGACACTCAACTAAGCTAATCAGAAATTGGTTCATAAGTCAGGCAGAAAATAAAAAGATAATATTAAAGTTTTAACCGTGAATATCATACTGATTATATTCTTGTACCTGGAAACCAAAGTCCTATCTATGATACTTAAAGATTATCATATACTATAGTCAATTTCTTTCACTGAGGAAAAAATTCCATTCCATCATAAGGTCTCATGCTTAAAGTTATGCCTGTTTACCTGATACTATGGTTAACTATGATAAAATACAGCTGAAATTTAGAAGAAGCGTAGTATTCCCTTCTCCTGGCATCAAATATCAGTCAGTAAGCAGCTAAGATTCAGGATTTTTCACCTTTTTTTTTATTTAAAAAAACAGTATCTATAATATTATAAGCGAAAGTGTGTGTGTGTGTGTGTGTGTGTGTGTGTGTGTGTGTGTGTGTGTGTGTGTGTGTGTGTGTGTGTGTGTCTGTGTGTGTGTGTGTGTCCGCGATAGGTTCCGCCCCCAGGGGCGCAATCCCATCATATGGCACAGTTTTGGAAGCAGGTCGACCAGAGGAACATTTTAAGGCCACTTTGGGGATGATCCGATCACTTAAAAAAAAAAAAAAAATTAGTAGCCTGTTAGCGAGAATTGTGAGAAAAAAAAGTGGGTTGCGAGAATTGAGGAAACCTTGATGTAGGGTGATGGGTAATGGGTGAGTGAATTGGTGGGGTAATGGGTAATGGGTGTGGGGTGATGGGTGAGTGAATGGGTGGGGGGTGATGGGTTGGGGGTGATGGGTGAGGGAATAGGTGGGGGGTGATGGGTAATGGGTGAGTGAATGGGTGTGTGGTGATGGGTAATGGATGAGTGAATAGGTGGGGGGTGATGGGTAATGGGTGAGTGAATGGGTGGGGGGTGATGGGTAATGGGTGAGTGAATGGGTTGGGGGTGATGTGAATGGGTTGGCGTTAATACATACATTTCTACATCCATGACTTCAGGAAAGTTAGAAGGGGCTATCTGGAGAGTCTGTGTTTGGTGGGCCAAAGGCCCACCAATAGCCCTCCGCAGGAGCTAGCCAAAAAGTCCGCCTGGGGGGCGGCTTTGCGGCTAGTATGTTATATAACTCAACGTAATGGAGTAGTTAAAGATACTGGGATGAATAGGAAATTATCACCACAGATATCTTAAATGGAAGGGTTTTTTTTACGTTAGAGCCTATAGCGCCTGTAGGCTTTTATCTTCCTTCCATGGCTATTTTTGGTATTATTCCAGATGAATACCGAATTCACTTTGGTGGACGAAACTGTTTTTTTTCTGGTGAGTTTTGATATTTTTTGAATTAATCTGCTAACCGTTTCTGTCGCAAATCCATTTTTTTTTCTTTTTTAGTTTGGTAAAGGCTAGGTTAGGTATAGTTTAGGTTAGGTATAGGTTACGCTAGGTAAAGGTTAAGTTAGGTATAGGTTCGGTTAGGTTCCATTTGTTTTTTTGTCATTTTTGCTACATATCACAAAACAAAATTAGTGTTTTGCGACAGAAACAGTTAGCAGATTAATTCAAAACACATCAAAACTCACCAGAAAAAAATAGTTTCGTCCACCAAAGGAAGTTCGGTGTTCATCTAGAAATTTACCTTTTTTTTAAGGTTGAATTATTGCCTCCCTCCCTCTCCTCCCCTCCCCTCTCCACCACTCCCCTCCCCACCACTCCCCTCTCCACCACTCCCCTCTCCACCACTCCCCTCCCCTCTCCATCCCTCCCCTCCCTCCCTCCTTTTCCCCAATTTTTCCGCCGACACAATTTTTTTTCCATTCCTATAATTAGTCTCAAACAACAATAATTTACTTCAATTCAAAAACTCAGGGATAGACGTATACACCAACACAATGCATAATAATACCCGAAAAAGGACACCGTTGTACATAATATGAGAGGAGAAAAATAATCAATCAATTCCATTAAACAAGGAAAGACAGATAAACCTAAAAAAAGCAAAATAATATCCGAAAAAAGACACCGTTGCACTAATTGGAGAAAAAAAACCCAAAAACCATCCACTTCCAAAAAACAAGGAAAGGAAGATACACCAACACAAAGCAAAAATAATATCTGAAAAATAATATCTGACCGTTTTGTCAGTCGTTAAAAACTTGTTGAATACTTGTTACAATTGTGTGATAATTGTTATGATCAATTATACTTGTAGTAATGATTATTTTAAATGGCAGGAAGTGTTTAACGACTGACAGTTGTACATTTGAGAAGGAAAAAATATCACATGCTAAAAAAGTTGAACAAGGGAGGGAAAAAAGAGTAGGGGCGAGCGGGGCTGGTTGGCTACAGGCTAAATTATTACACCCGCATTATTTCCCCTACTTGATTCCCCCTATACTTTGCATTCAAGCAATAAAAGCGCCAAAATATTTTACTTAAGAACATAAGAAAATAAGGAAGCTACAAGAAGCTGCGAGACCTACACGAGGTAGTTCCTGTTACTTAACACTACCTACATCCACCTCTCATCCCGATCCATGAATGTATCCAGTCTCCTTTTAAAGCTCCCTATTGACTCCCTACTAACTACCTGTCTACTGAGTCCTTCCAATCATTTACCACCCTATTTGTGAACCAGGTTTTCCCTATTTCCTTTTTAAATCTACGCCTTTCCAGCTTGAATCAGTTACTTCTTGTTCTACCCTGGTTACTAGCGTAAGAACTTTTCCTACATCGCCTTTATTGCATCCCTTTATCCACTTAAAAACTTCTATCAGATCGCCCCTTACTCTACGTTTCTCAAGTAAGTGTAAATTTAACAGCTCCCATCCCATGAATCATTTTGATCATCCTTCTCTGCACTGATTCTAACAAGGCTATATCCATCCTGTAATATGGAGACTAAAACTGACCGCATAGTCTAGCTGAGGTCTGACTAGAGCCAAATAAATATTTAGAATAACCTCAGCATTTCTACTCAGCTCATTACCAATACTAATACTGATATACTAATACTAATACTGATCATTGTATTGAATTAATGATTAATCTAACAATGTCTATCATATTTTTATCTCTTGTAGTAAATATTGTCTAATTGGTGTTTTTTAAAGGAATATCTGGAAGTATCATGTCATTGTGAATTGGCTGAAATAAGGACTTCTAATCATTGTAACTGAAAACTGACTCCAAATTCGTGTTCAGCATGCCCGAAAACTGCTAGGAACTAATTTTCAAGCAAATCTATTCCTCAAAATTTTTGGCAAATTTTACAAGTAAAATGCACCTTGCAAAATTTGCACAAAATTTTGAAAAATATATTTGTTTGAAAATTTGTTCATGGCAGTTTTTGGGCATGCTGAACACGAATCTGGAGTCAGTTTTCAGTTACAATGATTAGAAGTCCCTCTTTCAGCCAATTCACAATGACATGATACTTCTAGATATTCCTTAAAAACCACAAATTAGACAAAAAAAATATAATTTGTTTGCCTTGATTTTTTTAAGAATATCACGTTTTTCACAATAACTAAAAGACTATGGCAGATACGTGCAACATGTATGGAGAAGTAAATATGAAGTTGATCATAAAGCAAAAAAATATTGATTGGTAAATAACCGAGAAAATAGTAATATTTTGTCGTTTGCGATCTACGTATTACTTAACAAAGTAAAAACTGTGCCAACGCGCCCCGGTCTCCCCTACCCATGATGCCAGAGAGAAAGCGAGGAGGAAGAACATCACACTGGGTACTCACATTGACGTCCTGTCCTGTACGGTCCTGTATATATGGAAAGATTTGTGGGTGGGCACAGTACCTGAGCAGATAACAGAATACACCATTAGACTTCATTCAGACCCCAATACACATCAATTAAGACCTATTTAGAGTAATTGCTCATATTGAGCACCAATTAGTCCCATGTAAAACCCAAATTAACCCCAATTAAGACCCAATTAGACTCATAAGTCCCATTCCCATTAAAACCCCAATTGGGACCCAAATAAATCACAATTATGACCCAAATTAACCCCAATTAAGGCCAATTAGACCAAATTGTACCTTATTTTGACCCAAGTAAACCACAATTAGGACCCAAATTAACCCCAATTAAGGCTAATTAGACCAAATTATACCTTCGTTAGACCCAAGTAAACCCTAATTAGGACCCAAATTAACCCTAATTAAGCCAAATTTAACTCCAACTAGACTCAAACTTCACCCCAACACTCATTGAACAAATATATCCCTTCCAAACTAGGGCAAGAAAACTCGTAGCTCAACACTAAGATAACGAGGCTAAGTATCAACAAATAAATGATTCACTCCTTGCTATTCACACGGCGGCACCAAAAGTTTATATTCCAAAATTGCAGAAATTTTAAGGGAAAGTTTTAGAGAAAAGTTACGGTAAAATCTGTCCTGGCTTTTATAAAAGGGTTAAGTGGCGAGAAAGTCGGTGCAGCTATTAATAATTCACATTTTTTTGGAGGCAATTTCATCACACCCACACACATAAAATAGTACTAGATAAATAGATGAACAAACATAATGAAATTATATATATAAAAAAAGCCTAAATATGTTGCTATTGTAAGAAAAAGATGCTGCTATTAATATCATTCACATTTTTTAAAGTAATTTCCTCACACAAACACAAAAAATAATAGCTAAATAAATTAATTAATATGTAAAATAAAACAAAATAACTAAGAAAATCCCAAAAGATGATATTTAGCTCTAGTTCCCCCCTCCTCCTCCTCCCCCTCCTCCCCCGCCTCCTCCTCCCTCTCCCCCTCCTCCCCTTCCTCCTCCTCCTCCTACACCCCCCTCCTCCTCCTCCTCGCTCACCATAACTGAATATTCATGGCACCATCATCGCTGATAAACCTTAGCACTCTAAATTCAGGGATGAGGGATGCCCACTATCCCCCCCTCTAAATCCTCTTTTCTTACTCCCCTCTGTTTATCTTCCACCACTCTCCCCTCTCCCTCATACCTTCCCTTATACCCTTTCTCTCTTACCTTCCCTCATAACCTTGCCTCAATACCTCGCCCCTTTCCATCCTACATAAGAACATAAGAAAGTAAGGAAGCTACAAGAGGCCGTGAGACCTACACGAGGTAGTTCCTGTGAAAACATGGACTAGTATTTTCGTACATGCACAGTAAACAATGAGTCTAAAATCACTTACACTCTTAATATATACACACTTTATTACATTCCTAAGAAAATAAGAAAATAAGGATGCTACAAGAGGCCCCGAGACCTGCACGTGGTAGTTCCTGTCTTTGTGTATCAATCACTCGCCGCATGCACGGAGATCTTAGCGATGCCCATCATGAGAGCCACCACAGTGAAGCCTTGCGCCGCCACCCTCAGTCTCATCATTTTCTGGGAGGAGCCATGCCGCCCCCTGCTGAAGCCGTACAGCCCGTAGCACAGAGCCAGCGTCGTTAATCCACAACCAATAGGTACAAATGAATTTTCGTAGAATTTCCTGTAGAATTTAGTCGTGGGTGTTTCAACCGTCTGTATCTGTGCCGAGCCGAGGTCTACCTTCCCTTTTACCCTTGACTCCCTATTACTCCCTTTATCTTCCTGTCTTTACCTTTAACCCATTCACACGCAGATCTTTCCTTTATATTGACGCGTGTGATCGTATTTCATCCATCAGACAGGCGCTGGTGGTGGTGGTGGTGGTGGTGGTGGTGGTGGTGGTGGTGGTGGTGGTGGTGGTGGTGGTGTCGGTGGTGGTGGTGGTGGTGGTAGTGTGTGGTGGTGGTGGTGGTGGTGTCGGTGGGGGTGGGGGATGGTGGTGGTGGTGGTGGTGGTGGTGGTGGTGTGTGGTGGTGGGGGTGGTGGTGGTGGTGTGGTGGTGGTGGTGGTGGTGGGTGGTGGTGGTGTGGTGGTGGTGATGGTGGTGGTGGTGGTGTGGAGGTGGCGGTGGTGGTGGTGGTGGTGGTGGTAGTGTGGTGGTGGTGGTGGTGTGGTGGTG
>JACEEZ010007969.1:0-17500 GCA_016584305.1 Chionoecetes opilio | reverse complement strand
CACCCCGATCCTCTACTCGGCGCAAACTTTTCCCATCTATCTGATTAGCCTTCTAGGGGGGGAGGGACGGAGAGGGGAAAGGGGAGACAGGGTAAGAGGGAAGGGGAAGGAGGAGACAGGGGAAGGAGGGTAGGGTGGAAGGAGGAAGGGGTAGGAGGAAGGGAAAGGTAGGATAGGGTGGAAGAGGAAGGGGGAGGTTGAGGTTAGGAAGGGTAGGGTAGGGAAGGGTGGAAGGGGAAGGGTGTGGAAGGGTAGAAGGAGGAGACAGGGGTATGAGGAAGGGGTAGGGAAGGAGGAAGGGGAAGGAGAAGGGTAGGGAAGGGTGGAAGAGGAAGGGTAGGGAGGAGGGGAAGGAGGAAGGCTAAGGAGGGGTGGAGAAGAAGGGGGAGGAAGGGGATGGAGAAGGGTTGGGAAGGGTGGAAGAGGAAGGGGGAAGGGTAGGGAAGAGGGGAAGGAGGAAGGGTGGAAGAGGAACGGGAGGGAGGAGGGGAAGGAGAGAGGCTAGGGAAAAGGGTAAGGAGGAAGTCTAGGGATGAGGGGAAGGAGAGAGGGTGGAAGAGGAACAGGGGAAGGTAGGCTAGGGTGAAAAGGGGTTACAGGGGAAGGAGGAAGGGGAAGGGGAGGCAAACGAGTGCAGGGGATATAAATGTCACCTCCAACACGATCATAGGCAACGAGAACTCAAAGAAAAACTTGCTTCGCGCTCTTATTAATTTCCGAGGTAGGGGGAAGGGGGAGGTCCATGGTGGAGGGTAGGGGGTAGTGTGTGTGTGTGTGTGTGTGTGAGTGTGTGTGTGTGTGTGTGTGTGTGTGTGTGTGTGTGGGTGTGGATGTGGGTGTGGGTGTGGGTGTGGGTATGTGGGTGTGGGTGTGCGTGTGGGTGTGTGTAGGTGTGGGTGTGTGTGTGTGTGTGTGTGTGTGTGTGTGTGTGTGTGTGTGTGTGTGTGTGTGTGTGTGTGTGTGTGTGTGTTTGTTTGGGGGGAGGGTGTATCATCTAAGGTAGAGTAAAGTAATGAAGAAAAGGAAGGAAAATAAAGGAAGTGAGAGAATGACGAAGAAAGAGAAGGGGAGGAAAGTGAGAGGAATAAAGGAAGAAAATAGAAATGAAGGAAGGGTGAAGGAAGAGAAGGAAAAATATAATGATGAGCACAAGTAATGGAAGTGTAGTAGTGAGGTAAGGAGAGAGGAAGGAAGATAAGAAGAAGGAAGGAGAGGAAGGAATTATCAGAGGCAGGAAATGATGACGGGAAATTAAACCAGCGAGATTAATGTATGGCTTGAAGAAGATTATGTGGGAGGCAGAGAGGGAAGTCAGGAGGAGAAGGAAGGAAGGAAAGGTAGGAAGAAATGGGATGAGAGGGACAAGGAACGGCTAAGATATAAGAATATAATGAATGATAGGAGTGGAGGTAGGGAAAGGGGTAGGTCCATGGTGGGGGATAGGGGGGTAGTGTGTGAGGGGGGGTATCATCTGAGGTAGAGTAAGCAATGAGTAAAGGGGGGAGGGGGGGAGGAGGGGCGTGGACATCATCCCCGATAAGCAAGGTGGCAAAGGTTGTGTTCAAGTTTGAGGTAATGTACAAAGTTTCCCAAGGAGGAGGATTACATAGGATTACATAGGAATAACAGACACCAGGAGACCTATTGGTCCATAGCGAGGGTATCTGCTGAACTACATACTACTAACTATCAACTACTTGTAAGAAAAAAAGTTGGGAAAAAGATACCATGTCCCTAAAGAGAATAGGAACAGGGGAAATTTTTATAGTGCAGAATGAAAAGGATATGAAAAAAAACTAACTACAACTACCCCTACCACTACAACTAATCGATACGGGGACTAGATACGAATTCGCACTATTAATACCCATTTACTTTACAGTGCGCGTCAAGTCTGTTTTGATGTAGTTATTGTGCTGGCTTCGACAACATTTGCTTGGGAACTTGTTCATCGTTCAACGACTTAACATTGAAATAATTTTTACGGAGATCGGTGATGCAAACGTTGACCGTTTAGTTTAAACCATTATTTCTTGTTGTCACTTGAGTTGAAAGCTCGAATAGGTTCTCTTGATTAGTGACATCAAAACCTTTTAGAATCTTAAAGGTTTCTATCAAGTCCCCGGATTCTACGATCCTTTAAGGAAAACATATTAAGTTTCCGCAGTCTCTCTTCATAAGATGAATTTCGCAGAGATGGAATTTGTTTGGTTGCTCTTCTTTGCACTGATTCCAATTTGGGTTGATCTTTTACGAAACGGGCGACCAGAATTTTAAAGGCATATTCCAAGTGGGGCCTAACCAAGGACGGGTATAATTGTGTCATTACTTTTGGAGTTTTATGTTTAAAGTTCGTTTAATAAAGCCCAACATCATATTTGCCTTTTTACTGCGCTAGGCAATGGGGGAACTGGTTTCAGATCATTACTGATGATGACACCCAAATCCTTTTCCTGCTGTACTTCAGTTTAAAGATTTTTTTTGCATTTTATAGTTATATTTGAGGTTATCGTTGCCTATATGCATTACTTTACATTTATCGAATTGAAATTTTAATAGCCATTTATCACTCCAATCTGATAGTTTGTCGAGATAACTTTGTATGAAGTTCGCAGTTTTCGCTAGTATAAAGCTTTAAACCCCCTAATTTGGTGTCACTGCAAATTTCGATATTTTAGATACAAGTCCGCAGTCCAGATCGTTGATATATATAAAAAAAAAGAGTAGACCCAAGACCCAGCCCTGAGGCACCCCACTGTAACATCTAACCAATCAGATGCCCTCGCCATTTTTACTACCGTTGTTTACGATTGAAAAACCAAACGCCAATCCATGAACATTGCTCTCCTATGCCAGTGCCCTTAGTTTGGTCAAAAGTCGCTTATGGGGAACTGTATCGAAGGCTTTCTGAAAATCAAGGTATATTACATCGAGGAATTTTAGGGTCCCAGTTTAAATAAATGCCATTAAAAAATCCAGTATTTTTTTAAAGGCAGGATCTCTTTTTCAAAATCCTTTCTCCCGAGTTTAGTATTGAGTTATTTTCATTTGAGAAAAGACACTATTTTATTTCCCCCAATTATTTTCCAAAAATTTTTTAAAAATCACGGACGTTGACTAAATTTTGGGGGGATAAATTTCTTGCAAAGGGTCCTTTTCTCCCTTTCTTGAATATCGGTGTTTAACCCTTAGCTTAATTTCACATACTAAGGGAAAAATTTTTTTCACCCTTTGCGATTTATTAAAAAAAAATCTTTAAAGGAGCGAAAGTTGACTGTACATTCGCGAAAGTCGCGGCGAGATTCGTCCACCCCCCCCGGATTTTGCTGGGTCAAGTTTCCGCAAATCCCTTTTATATTTCCCCTACGGGTTTCTTTTCCATTACCAGTCTAATCCCTTTCCCAGTCCCGTATACATGTTTTTCTGGTTTTTGGTAAAGGTTTTTGTCTCTTTTAAAAAATACCCCATTAAAAATATTCATTGAGTACGAAGCCATACTCTTATTTTCATTTACCAAAATATTTTATTATCTTTCATTCCCCAAAAACTTGTTTTGACGTTTTTCCCTTTCTTCGAAAAAGTAAATTAAAACCTTTTCGGGGGGTTTTATTTGGGGTTTCCTTTTTTCAATTTTTTCTTTATACTCCGCTTTTTTGACTTAATTAGTCCTTGGGAGCGAAAGTTTTAAAGTCCCTTGTAAAATTTTCTGAATCGCGCTGCATTTGATGTTTGAAACTTTAATACGCTCGGGGCTTTCTGGGCAATGATTTGTTTTGGTCCCCATTATTATCCAACTTGGGCTGTTTTTTTGTTATTCAAAACGGGTTTTCCCTTTTCATGGGGCACATGTTTTTTTTCCCCCACTGTTTCAGTTTTTTGTTTAATCATTACACCTTTTTCGGGGTTATTACCATTTAGTAGGTTTAATCCCCTTCAAATTTTTGCTTTTAAACCCTTTCTTATCTTCGTGAAAACTGCTTTATTATAAATTTTGGGGCAGTAACCCGATTTTCTTATATTTTAAAGGGAATTTTTGCCGCACTGATTAGCCTTTGATCACTGTTTTGGGAAAAAAATTCACCTATATCGCAGTAATCAATCAATCTGGGGGTAGGGAAAACTAAATTTTTAAATACTATTATCCCCTTTTAGGATCACGGACCAAACCTGATTTAAAAATAAATTCGGTTTACCATTCAAGCAAACGCAACCTTCTCTATCGGGAGAATTTTTTATTCCCATTTTTTACGGGCAGGTTAAAAACTCCCCAAATAAATTTATCCCTTATTATTGTTCACAAATGACTTTAAACTTCGGGGCATACAGGAGGCAATCTACTTTTCCGCATTTAGATTTGGGGGGCGATATATTGGGGGGAGGGGAGGAGGAGGAGGAGGAGGGGGGAGTGATCCCATCCTAAAGTTTGAAGTTTTAAAACAAATTTGGGGGTTGTTGCATAAAAACCCTAGTAAACTATATATCCCGAAGGGG
Organism: Chionoecetes opilio; assembly: GCA_016584305.1. Lineage (NCBI taxonomy): Eukaryota > Metazoa > Arthropoda > Malacostraca > Decapoda > Majidae > Chionoecetes > Chionoecetes opilio. Next base: position 13,009 of record JACEEZ010007969.1, on the reverse strand, counting down.
AAAATCTATTTATTGAATTGTTTACATAGAAAGGGGAATGTATAAAGCATAAAAAGCCGATGAAACCCCCGATACGCAACGTTAAAACATATTTTTTACACGGTTGAAATATCCTACATACAAATGGAGGGGATACATACCACATTTATACACCATTTTAAAAAATACCTCATACATACATACCTAATACTACTTTCATACTACATACATACATACATAAATACCTACATACATACATACATGGGATTACTACGCACCTTTTTTACACCATTAAAAAATACTCCAAAACCTTTCATGGGAATACCCTACGCACATTTAAAACACCAATAAAAATACATACTACATACAACTGGGATACAACGGCACATTTTTTACACCATTAAAAAATACATACATACAACATCCCTACATACTACATACCTACGCACATTTAACACCTTAAAAAACATAAATACATACATACCATAAAAATTAATACAAAATACTACATACTATCATACATACATGGGAACTTTAACGCACATTTTTATACACCTTTTTAAAACATCCAAAAACTAAAAAAAACATAAATACACCATACATACAACAATTTTTTTTCATCCATAAACAATCTCTCCTCCTTACAAAAATGGAAATAGGCCATTATAAACCTTAAAAAAAAAAATCCCCAACAAAAAACAAAAAACAAAAAAAAACGGGGCTCCAAAAAAAAACTTTTTTGTAACCCCTTTTAAAAAGGGAGAAGTATTTGGGGAGGGGGGAAAATAATTCTTTGAGACCAACCCTTGAAAAAAAAAGAAAAAAGAAAGTTTGGTTTTTTTTAAAACCAAAGGGGGTGTATTGTGTTAAAAACTTTTTGCGGAAAAAATTTTAATTACGTTAGGAGAGAGGAAGGAAAAAGGTAAAAAAGGAAGAGGAAAAGGGGAAAAAGGGGATGGTAAAATTGGGGAAAAGAAAGGAAGGAGGAATATAAATTTTGTACAAAAAATATAGACAAAGAAGTAGAGTTAGTAGAATAGAAAAATTTAAAAAGTTAAGGAAGTAAAGCAAAAATAAGGAAAGGAAGAAGAAAAAAGGTAGGGGAAGAGAAACACGTGGGGGGAAAGTTAAGGAAGGTGGAATATATAAAGTTTTGAAATTAAATCATAGAAGCAACGAGAGGTGCAGGGGGGAAAAGGGGAGGGGGGGGGGGAAATAGGAGGACAAGGAGAAGGAGAATAGAAGGAGGAAAGGCGAACAAGGAGGAGGAAAGGAGGTAATATAGATATATAGTAAAATTAGATTATAGAAAGCCAGGAGAGATGAGAGGGAAGAGAAGAGGAAAAGGGAGAGAAAAGGAGAGGAGGAAAGGAAGAAATAAAGAAAGATAGTAAAATAAAGTTATAGAATGCAAGGGAGAGGTGAAAGGGAAGAGAAGAGTGAAGGGCAAAACTAAACACGTCAGAATAGCGCCAGGCAGAGAGGAACAAGGGGTGATAAAGGGAAGGGTTCAGAAACAGTAAATAGAAAGGGAAAGGGAAAAGAAGGAGAAAGAAGGGACGGGAAGGTAAAGAAGAATAAGGGAAGAAAACTATATATACAAAAATAATGAATAAATAAAGTCAATGTAGAAATGTAACTAGAAAAAAATCGACAGACAAAAAAAAGCAACGATAAATCCCAAGAAACTAATCACATCTAGAGGAAATTTCATTTGCGGACGCAAAATCAAAACAGCGCTACAACTGTTCACAAAATACCACTCCTCGGCCATCACTCCTGAGCGTAATACCTGTACATTTGCATAATGTATCCCTGAGCCAAGCCCTTACCTACCCTGACCCCCCCTAACCCCTAACCTCCCCCTTAACCCCCCCCTCCACCGTGAGCCAGATTTACCTGAACACCCTAATTCCGTGATACCTTTGTCGCTCTGAACACAGGTACTCCATTGCATTTGTTTCTTTTTTATCTTACACACACACACACACACACAATGTGATACTCCGTGGTGTAAGGGATAGCACGCTCGGTCCACAACCGAGAAAACCCAGGTTCGATCCCCGGGCGGAGCGGAAACAAATGGGTTGTTTCCTTAAAACCTGAGCCCCATATGGAGACGGGGCCACACGAGCATTGCTCTGGCCCTGGTAAAATACAAAACTAGATGATACAACTAGATGAAATAGATGAAGTACACACACACACACACTCTCTCTTAAGCGGACTCATGTGGTGTAGGGGAAAGCACGCTCGCTTCACAACCGCGAAGTACCGGGTTCGATCCCCGGGCGGAGCGTGAAACAGATGGGCTGTTTCTTAAAACCCAAGCACCTGTCCACTCCAGCAGTGAATGGGTACCGGGTGTTTAGCCGGGATTGTGACCTGCTCTTCCGGGGTGGTGGCTTCTGGCCAACACAAAGCACTAGGGATTAATGATAAAAATGTAGATATGGAGGACGGGACCACACGAGCATTGCTATGGCCCTGTTAAAATAAACTTAGAAAACTAGATGAATACACACACACATAAATACATCTCTCCAGAACATTCCCCCAAAACATTCTTTTTCATTATTTTCTCCGGTCTGAATATTACCGGTTATTCAAATTCAACCTAACATTTCTGTTACAAATAATTTTATTCTCTCTCTCTTATAGAAAATGACAAAATGGTGCTAAAAAATGGTGAAATTGGTTTGAAAATGATCAAATTTTTTGTTCTCTCTCTCTCTCTCTTTATCTCTCTCTCTCTCTCTCTCTCTCTATCTCTCTCTCGCTCTATCTCTCTCTCTTCTCTCTCTCTCCCTCTTCTCTCTCCTCTCTCTCTCTCCTCTCTCTCTCTCTCTCTTTCTCTTCTCTCTCTCTCTCTCTCTATCTCTCTCTTCTCTTTTCTCTCTCTTCTCTCTCACACACACACACACACAACACAGGTTGTTCTTGTTTACCCCGAGAGTCGCGGTCCGTGGCTCGGCTTGGCTTAACACTGATGGTACCTGGATACTGCCTGACCACCGCTATCCCTACACACACCACACTACTTGGGGACCTAACTGCCTTGCCTCTATGTGTGTGTATGTGTGTGTGTGTGTGTGTATTCATTAGTTGTATTCATATAGTTGTATTTGACAGGGCCAGAGCAATGCCGTTGTGGCCCGTCTCCATTATCAACATGTTTATCTTTAAATCCTTAGTGCTAGTGTTGGGGGAAGCCAGCACCCCGGAGGAGCAGGTCAACAAACCCGGCTAACACAACGGTACCCATTCACTGCTGCGGTGGAAGGGGCTCGGGGTTTTAAGTATAACAACCCAATTGTTTCCGCTCCTCCGCCGGGGTCGAACCCGGGATTCTCGGTTGTGAACCGAGCGGCTATTCCCTTTACACCACGAGTACTCCAGGACGTGTGTTGTGTGTGTGTGTGTGTGGGTGTTTGCATAGGTTATTCGTAAATATCAAAGGATGTGGTGTTAGACAGAATCGTGGGGTGTCTAGCAATTACAATACGATTGTCATAGTCTTGATCAACTAAGACTAATCCCACCGGGAAAAAAAATGTTAAAAAACTGAAATGGTCTGGCTAAAGACTTGGTCAGCCTTAGGTTAGCCGAGTCCATGTTTAAAAAAATTTGTCCGTAAGTACGTACCTGTACCAGCGCGATGTACTGCTGGGTTGGTGATTTAGGCCAAAAAACCAACAGCTGGAAGTCCAGAGAGAAGTAGTAGCTAGGGATGACACGTTAGTACACTGTCAACTTTAACAATCGGGTTTTTTTTTTTTCTTTTCTTTTTTCAATTTTGACACGCTTATAGTTTTGACAATTCACCGTTTTGTATCACTATTTTTTCTATATTTTCTTTTTCTTCTATTTTTCACACTACAGTTATTGACGCTCGCTGTTTTTATTATTATTTTTTTTTCAAGCATTTTTTTGTCACTTCTTTCACGCTATAGTTTTTGACACGCCGTTTTATTATTTTTTATTTATATTTTTTTACTTTTGTTACACCTTCATATCTCGTTGCGCTCTCCTCTCTCTCTTCTCTTCCTCTCTTCTCTCTCTCTCTCTTCCTTCTCTCTCTTCTCCTCTCTCTCTCTCTCTCTCTTCTCTCTCCTCTCTCTCCTCTCTCCTCTCTCTCTCTAGTTTTTGGACACCAGTTTTACACATTTTTTTATTTATTTTTTTCTATTTTTCCCACTATAGTTTTGACACGCGATTTTATCACAATTTGTTCTATTTTGTTTCATTTTTCACAATAGGTCCGCGTGAGCCCAGGAGGCAAAAAAAAAAAAATCACGGCAGCTGAAACAGAATAAAGTAGTAGTATTATTAAGTTCAGATACACCACTTGCCTCTTATCAACAAGTATCTCCCAAACGCAATATATAATGTCAGCATTGAGTGAAGGCACAGATAGAATCACACCAATGACCTTAAAACCCCTTCACGCCCAGATCTTTCCTGGTAAATAACATCGTCTGTTTTAGCAATAAGGATTATGAAAAGTAACTGAATATATCAAATGAGTTTGTGGACAAGTATACTAAATAAGATCATAGCGATAAAATCTGCTTATATTATAAAAATCATTCAAATGGTTACCCAACTTAAAATGAAAATTACTTTCTGGGCCTCAGCGGTTAAGGCACGACCCTCTAACAACAGGTAGTGACAGGGTGACAGTGCTTACCTTTAGGGCAGCGATCGTTGTTCAGGGTGACGAGGACGGGGACGGTGACCGCAACTCTTCCCCAGCACCCTACCCATCCCGGCCTCTCCACACCTTCCTCCCTCCACCAGGCCTTCTCCACACCCCTCCACTCCACCAGGCCTTCTCCACACACCCTCACTCCACCAGGCACTTCTCCCACACCCCTCCCTCCAGCCAGGGCGTCTCACATCCACCCCTCCCTCCACCCTACCCAATCCACCACGACTTTTCCACACCCTTCTCAGTGCCGGAGGGGACACCACACACTATAGTACTAGGAACACTGCCCTAAAAAAGATGACATAATACAGCCGTTAAAATTAAAACAAAACAATATTATATAACAAAAAACATATACAATATATTATATAACAACAATGGTAACATGGAGATTGTGTGACCCACCTAATGCTTTGAAGGGGACGGGGACCTGACTTGAAATACTTACTCTCACTTCTCACCAGGACGCCATCAGTTTGCAGCCACTAAACCACTAGGAGACCTGCTAAAAAAGATGAAAATACAAACCGTTGAAATGAAAACAAAACAATATATAGTCCCCCTCCTAAAGAAACTGCATAAGTCATTTGCGGCAATCTCTCGATTTTTGTTTCCCTGCATGAATTCTTCTCCTGTGGCACTTCTCTTGGTATAGTCGCCAATGTCAATTGGTAGGCTGTGGTGGGGCTAAAACTATAAAAGGATAAAACAATGTCATTATATCAAAATTATGAAAATGTGGAGTTTTTTTTATGCCGAGAAGTAAAAAAAATACTTAGGCAGTTTCTTTATGAGGTGGACGATATTTTCTACAACAATTAAACGATAACAATATATATATAAACAACAATATATCCAGGAGATTGTGTGATCCCCTTAAGGGGCGCCGGGGGGAATGAGCGGCCTGGTCTCACTCACCCAGAGGCCAGCTAGCTAGCCTTACCAGACGGCCAATAGGGAGACCACTAGGAGACCTGCTAAAAAGATTAAAATACAAGTTGTTTGTAAAAATGAAAACAACAATATAACCAGGATTTTGAGTGACCAATTAAGCTTGAAGGGGGGATGAGGCCCATGGACTGTAAGATAATACTATGCATCACACCTCTCAACCAGACGCCAGTTAGCCCAGTTAGTTTCAGTTAAAACCACTCCAGAGCACCTGCTAAAAGATTAAAACACACCCCGTAAAATGAAACAAAAACCACTATATTACAACAAAAACATATATACACAACTAAAACAATATATATAACAACACTATAACCGGAGATCTATGAGCCCAACCTAAGGCTTGAAGGGTACGGAGGGCCAGGTCTCACCTCTACCCCCCCAGACGCAGTTAGCCAGACTTTTTGTCTCTTCTTTTTTGACGTTTGAAGCCCTAGCGCCTGTAGCTATTATGGTTTTGTTTACTTAAGGGCTCAGAATGGGCTCAGGTGGTTTGTCAATTTCCAGGAGGAACACTAACTTCCTTAGTAGACGAAAACATTTTGTTCTGGTAAGTTTTGGTGTGTTTTGAATTAATCTGCTAACTGTTCTCTGTCGCAAAAACTTTTTATTTATTTGCAACAAAAATTGACATTAAAACAAATGTCGAGCAGCCACACCTCTTTTCCCATTGGCGGGGAATGTGGGGAGAAGAGGGAGTGAGAATCGCAGCAGGAGAGTAAGAAAAAATTCCATGGGGAAGGTTTTGTTTTTTTTTTTTTTTTACAAAATGTGCCTATTTAGCAACCTGTAGGCAGTGGTGGACCAAGGGCTCGGCTAGAGGCTACGTGGAGTTCACTTGAGGATGTGATGTTGGTCATCCGCCCGTGGTGGCGCAGGCAGGATTGTTATAGTGACGACTTCGGATTAGAGGTCATGCCGCCCACCTGGTTCCTCCGATGCCTCGCAATCGAAGGTAGAGAGTGAATGGGCAGGGCATGTGGGTGATGTTCTTAGGGACACGACGGCTCTCCTGCCGGGAATGACCGTGACTGTTTTTTACTGCGCCCTGCGAGTACCATGACAAAGCCCCCACTTCCCCCTATCTTGGTCCTTGAAGGGGGACGAGAGTTGCCTTGTGGCACGCGAGGCCTTGGGGTCAGTGGCGGCGGGGGAATGCGGCTCAGGGTCACGGGTAAAGGGCGGCGCCCTGTGTGAGAGACTGTGTGATACACGGCTGTACAGTGGTGGGACGGCGAGCGTGTTGGGGCACCGTGAGCCCAGCCAGTGTGTATGTTGCGGGGCTGTTGTGTTGGGGCGGCGAGTTGCGTTGCAGCAGCGAGTTCAGTTGGCTGGCGGCGGCAGTTGTGTAGTTGTTACACGGCTGTACAGTGTGTTGGGGCGGCAGGGAGTTGTTGTTGGGGCGGCGGCGAGTTGTGTTGAGCGGCGGCGAGTTGTGTTTAGGGCGGCGGCGAGTTGTGTTGGGGGGCGGCGAGTTGTGTTAGGCTGCGCTGAGGTTGTGTGGGGGCGGCGGCAAGTTGTGTTGGGGCCGGCGGCGATGTGTTGGGGCGGCGGGCGGCCAAGTTGTGTTGGGTCGGCAGCGAGTTGTATTGGGGCGGCGGCGAGTTGTGGGGGGCGGCGAGTGGGGTTGGGGCGGCGGCGCGAGTTGTCTTTCGTTGGGGCGGCGAGTTGTGTGAGGCGGGCGGCGAGTTGTTGTTGGGGCGGCCGAGTTGTGTGCGGCGGCTAGTTGTGTTGGGGCGTGCGAGTTGTGTTGGGTGGCAGCGAGTTGTGTTGCGGGGGCGAGTTGGTTGGGGCGCGAGTTGTGTTGCGCGGCGAGTTGTGTTGCGGCGGAAGGTGTTGCGGTGGCGAGTGTGTTGCGGCGGCTAGTGGTTTGCGGCAGCTACGTGGTGTTGTGAGGCGACAAGTTGTGTTGGGGCGGCGATATGTGTTGCAGCGGCGAGTTGTGTTGCGAAAGCGAGTTGTGTTGCGGCGGCTAGTTGTGTGCGGCGGCGAGTTTGTGTGCGGGGCGAGTTGTGTTGCATCGTGCGAGTTTGTGTTGCGGCAGCTAGTTGGTTGGGGCGGCGAGTTGCATTGGGGCGGCGGCAAGTTGTGTTCGGGGAGCTGAGTTGTGGTTGGACGGGGCGAGTTGTGTTGGGGCTGGCGAGTTGTTGTTGCGGCGGGAGAGTTGTTGTTGGGAGGCGAGTTGTGTGCGGGGGGCGATGTGTGTTGCGGGGGGCGAGTTGTGTTGGGCGGCGAGTTGTGTTGCTGGGGCGAGGTTGTGTTGGGGCGGCGAGTTGTTTGCGGGAGCAGTTGTGTTGCGGGCGGCGAGGTGTGTTGGGCGACGAGTGGTGTTGCGGGGGCGAGTTCGTGCTGGGGCGGCAAGTTGTGCTGCGGGCGGCCACAGTTGTGTTCTGGGGCGAGTTTGTGTTTAGGGCGGCGATTGTGTTGCTTGGGGGAGTTGTGTTGGGCGGCGAGTTAGTTGTGTTGGGCGCGGCGAGTTCTGTTTGCGGTGGCGAAGTTGTGTTGCGGTGGCGAGTTTGTTGGGGCGGCGAGTTGTGTTCGGGGCGGCGAGTTGTGTTCGGGCGGTGAGTTGGTTGGGGCGGCGATTGTGTTGGGGGGCGAACTTGTGTTGCGGCGGCGAGTTGTTTGGGGCGGCGGCGAGTTGTCTGGGGCGGCGAGTTGGCTGCGGCGGGAGGAGTGGGTTTGCAGCGGCGAGTTGTGTTTGCGGGGGCTGAGTTTTTCGTTGGGGGCGCAAGTTGTGTATGGGACGGCGAGTTGGTTGCAGCAGGCAAGTTGTGTTGCGGGGGCGGAGTTGGATTGGGGCGGCAGTTGTGTTGGGGCGGAGAGTGTGTTGCGGAGAGAGTTGGTTGGAGGGCGAGTGTGTTGGGGGCGGCGAGTGGTGTTGCAGCGGCGATGTTGTGTTGCGGGGGGGGGAGTGTGTTGGGAGCGGGCAAAGTTGGTTGGGGGCGGTGAGAGGTGTATTGCGGAGAGAGTTGTGTTGGGTCGGTGAGTTGTGCTGCGGGGGCGAGTGTGTTGCAGCGGCGAGTGTGTGTTGGGGGGCGAGTTCTGTTGGGGCGGCCCAAGTTTTGTGTTGGTGGGGCGGCGAGTTGTGTTGCAGCGGCGGAATTGTGTTGCGGGGGCGAAGTTTGTGTTGGGGCGGCACGTTGAGTTGGGGCGGCGAGATGGTTGCGGCGAGCATTTGTGTTGGGGCGGCGATAGTTGTGTTGGGGCGGCGAAGGTTGTGTTGGGGCGGCGAGTTGTGTTGCGGCGGCGATTTGTGATGGGATGGTAAGTTGTATTGGGACGGCGAGTTGTGTTGCGGCGGCGAGTTGTGTTGGGGCGCGCGAGTTGTGTTGCGGCGGATAGTTGGTGTTGGGGCGGCAGTGTGTTGGGGCGGGCGAAGTTATGTTGCGGCGGCTATAGTTGTGTTGGGGCGGCTAGTTGTGTTGGGCGGCGCGAGTTGTGTGCGGCGGCTAGTTGTATTGGGGCGGCTAGTGTTTGGGCGGCTAGTTGTGTTTGGGGCGGGGAGTTGTGCTGGGACGGCGAGTCTTGTGTTGGGGCGGCGAGTTGTGTTGGGCGGGCGACGTTGTGTTGCGGGTGGCGAGTTTATTAGGGCGGCGAGTTGTGTTGGGGCGGCGAGTTGTGTTGCTACGGCGGCGTTGTGTTGGGGCGGCGAGTTGTGTTGGCGGCGACGTTGTGTGCGGGGCGATGGTGTGTTGCGGTGGCGAGTTCTGTGTTGAGGGGGCGAGTTGTGTTGGGGCGGCAAGTTGGGTTGGGGCCGCGAGTTGTGTTGCGGAGAGGAGAGGAGTTTGGTTGGGGCGGGCGAGCTGTGTTGGGGCGGCAAGTTGTGTTGGGTGGCGGAGAGTTGTGTTGGGGGCGGCGAGTTGTGCGGCAGGCGCGAGTTGTGTTGCGGGGCGAGTTGTGTTGGAGGGGCGAGTTGTGTTGCGGCGGCCGAGTTGTTCTCGGCTGGTTGAGTTGTGTTGCGGTGGCTAGTTGTGTTGGGGACGGCGAGTTGTATTGGGCGGCGGTTGTGTTGCGGCGGGCGAGATTGTGTTGCGTCGGCGAGTTGTGTTGCAGCGGCGATTTGTTGTTGGGACGGTGAGTTGGAATTGGGACGGCGAGTTGGGTTGCCTCTCCCCGGTGGCGGAAGTTAGTGTTGGGGCGGCGACGGCCGAGTTGTTGTTGCGGCGGTCGAGTTGTGTTGGGCCGCGTATTGTGTTGGGGCAGGCTGAGTGTGTTGGGACGGCGAGATGTGTTGGGCGGCTGTGAAGTTGTGTTGCGGCGGCGAGTTTAATTTGGGCGGCGAGTTGTGTTGGGGCGGCGATTGTGTTGCGGCGGCGACGCGTGTGTTGGGGCGCGAGTTGGTTGGGACGGCAAGTTGTGTTGGGGCGGCGAGTTGTGTTTGCGCGCGGAGAGTTGTGTTGCGGGCGGCGATTTGTGTTGCGGCGGCTAGTTGTGTTGGGGCTCAGGGTTGTGTTGGGATGGCGAGTTGTGTTGGGGCGGCAAATTGTGTTGGGGGCGATTTGTGTTGGGGCGGTAGTTGTGTCGAGGCGGCGAGTTGTGTCTGGGGCGGCGGAGTTGTGTTGCGGCGGCGAGTTGTGTTCGGCGATGTTGTGTTGCGGCGAGTTGTGTTGGGCGGCGAGTTGTGTTGGGGCGGCGAGTGGGGTTGGGACAGCGAGTTGTGTTGCGCGGCGGAGTCTGTGTGCGGCGGCGAGTGTGTTTCGTCGGCGAGTGTGAGCAGCGGTGAGTTGTGTTACGGGCTGGCGAGTTGTGTGGGACGGCGAGTGTGTTGGGAAAAGGCTAGTTTTGCTGGGGCGGCGAGGTTGTGTTGCGGCGGCGAGCTGTGTTTGCGGCGTCGAGTTCGTGTTGCGGGGGGAGTGTGTTGGGACGGCGAGTTGTGTGGGAAGGCATAGTTGTGCTGGGGCGGAGATCAGTGTGTTGCGGCGGCGAGTTGTGTTGGTAGAGTGACGCGTAGTATAAAGCGGGCGTATGAGACAGTGACTTCGGGAGGTTTATGGAACGTCGCCGATGCGGAAATTCTCGCCGAAAACACCTACACGTAGAACTCCGCCGGACGTTTTGGAAATGTATAACCTAACCTGGACATTGGCACCTAACTTACCCACACTGATCAAGCTAACGATAGGTATTTGCATCGCCTAAATGCAGGGAAAACACGGGTAAAACTGATTAAAAATGTATATATGGGTCCTGTAATATCAAGAATAGGAACCACTCGTCGACTCGTCGGCGAGTGTTCCTATCGGCTAACAGTTCCGGTACCCTCGGTGAGTGTTGGTCTGCGTGGCCTTGGTGAGACGGTAAGTCGGTGGGTAGTAGTAAGTAATAAAGCCGTGCACAGCAGCAAGGGTTTCTTACAGAATTTCCCGGTCTTCCAAGGCCCCGATCCGTTATTTGTTTTGTACGGGTGGAGGGGTGGATTCGCCTCCCCTCCCTCGCTTTCGTTGGCAATACATATATAAAAAAAAAAAGGTTTGCGACAGAAAAGGTTAGCAGATTAATTCAAAACCGAGTTGTGTTTTGAGCGCACAGAAAAAATAGTATGTTCCAGCAAAGTGACTCGGGTGTCCTCAGGACTATAACCCTCACCACGCCACCCAGCACCCAAGATGGGGAGACAAGAGTTGTAGAGGAGGAGGGAAAGGAGGAAAGCAGCTCGGAGGGGGTTGAGGACGCTGCACGGCCTCATCCAGAAAGACCTGCCTCTACCCAATAAGACTCCCCGGGATAATCCCAAAAGCGTAAAGAACAGTTAGAAAAGGAAATGAGTAATAGGAGAATTGATAAAAAAAGAAGGCGAGTACCAAAACATGGCTGCGTACAGGCCTGCATTATCACACATACAGAAAACACTTTTTTACATTTGTTTAAAAAAAACTGTCGAACACAGACACTTTTTTACATACACAAAACCACAAACTGGAAGATAAACAAATAAGAAAATCTCAAAATAAAAAATAAAATCCCATCTGACTTTCTTCATTCTGTTCTTCTGGTCTCTTCTTGAATTTATTTTTGATTTATTTTTTGTAAAGTTCATTTTTGATTTATATGTTCATTATGTGTCTATTAAGATCTTATTTATTCTATTAATTGATGACCCTTCTTCCTGGCCAGCTCCTCACTCAATAATTATTATTATTTAATACATCATCATCATTAAGGACACCACAGTAAAAGCATTAACTTGCCCCTCTCTCCCTCACTCTCTCTCCTCTCACATAAACAAATAGGCTTAACGCGACGGGAGACGGGAAGCAAGGGACAAAAAACTTAACAACACTAATTTTTCCCTAAAAGATCATTACCAACCTCCTCTATTCCTAAAAGACTTACCAATCTCGTATTCCCAAAAAAGACTTACCAATCTCTGTATTTCCCCTAAAAAAAACTTACCCCCCCCAATCTCTGTATTCCCTAAATAAAAGACTCTACCAACCTTTATTTCCCTAAAAAGACTTACAATCTCTCATTTCCCTAAAAAGACTACCAACCGCTGTATTCCCTAAAAAGATTACCAATCTCTGTATTTTCCCTAAAACGAACTACCAATCTCTCTACTTCCCTAAAAGACTTACCAATCTCTCTATTTCCTCAAACGATTACCAATCTCTGTATTTCCCAAAAAGACTTACCAAACTCTCGATTTACCTTAAACGAATTACCAACTTCTTATTTCCCTAAAAAGACTTACCAACCTATTCCTAGTTACTAAAGCCTATTCCTAGTTTACTAAAGGCATAGGTATCAGAAACTATTAAACTAACCCTATAAAGCTTCCTAAGGTACCCAGCATTAGCAACCATATCCCTAGTTACTAAAAGCAATAAAATATAAAAAAACTAACCCTCTAAGCTTCCTAAGATTACCATTAGAAAAGAACAAGGCAGAAATCCTGTTCAAAAAAATACTGAATAAGAAGACTAATAAGGGTAGAGGAAATATGGTTAATTTAAATAGGAAATAAGGGTAATAGGATAATAAGGTAATAGGAAAATAAGGGTAATGAGGAAATAAGGGTAATAGGAAATAGGCTAATAGAAATAAGGCTAATAGGAAATAAGGTAACAGGAACTAAGGCTAATAGGAAAGAAGTCTAATAGGGAACTAAGGCTAATTAGGAAATAAGGGCGAATAGGAAAATAAGGTCTAATAGGAAATAAGGCCAATAGGAAGTAAGGCTAATAGGAAACTAAGGCTAATAGGAAATAAGGCACTAATAAGAAAATGATTAAGAGGCTAATAAGGAAGGTTACAAGGCCATTCTTAACTTGTAGTTAGACTGTCTTTCTCGTGGTTCCTGACTTCCTAGTAGTCTGAGGAACAGTGTCCTTGTGGTTCTTCTTCCTCACAGTGTACTTAGCACAC
>JACEEZ010007968.1:0-5000 GCA_016584305.1 Chionoecetes opilio | reverse complement strand
TGGATTTCCCCCTTCAGGGTGGACAAAGAAAAAAGTAACCCAAACACAAAATGTTTTTGCTTAATAACACAAGTCATAGACCACTATATCTCTGGACTGTTCACGCGACAATGTTTTTGAAATTGCCAGGCTGCCATAGCGGCCTGCCGCCCGACAAAGAGTTAGTGGTCTATGGACTATCATATAGACTGGTTTATCAGTATATATGATATACTATAATCTTCGTAAATGTTTGTTTTATAATATTATCAAATAAAAAACTGTAAAACACGCTAAAAAAATGCCATTTCAAGACTGAAGAAATATACATGAACTTAATATTCAATTCAACTCTTCGCCATTTAAACTTTGCGAGTCAACTTTTATCATGAAGGGTATCAATAGAAGCGCAATTGTATTAGCTTTCCATTGATATATTTCGTTTATCTGATAAATGAATTAGAACCATGCATAAATTAGCGTTAAATAAATAAATAAAATCATCAATCGGGTAATTTCCCGATTGATGATTTTATTTATTTACTTATATATTTCGTTTTCTGATAAATGAATTAGCACCATGTATAAAGTATCGTTAACTAAATAAATAACCTCATCAATCGGGAAAATTATCCGATTGATGATTTTATTTATTTAGTTAACGCTAATTTATGCATGGTGGTAATTCATTTATCAGAAACGAAATACATCAATGGAAAGCTAATAAAATTGCACTTCTATTGATACCCTTCATGATAAAGTTGACTCGCAAAGTTTTAAATGGCGAAGAGTTGAAGTGAATGCATATTCTTCAGTCTCGTAATGGCATTTCTTAGCGTGTTTTACTGTTTTTTATTTGATAATATTATAGAACAAACATTTAAGAAGATTACAGTATATCATATATAACTGATAAACCAGTCTATATGATCCGTATATAATATATATATTATATAATATATATGATATATAATATATATATAATATATATATATATATATATATATATATATTATATATATATATATATTATATGAATCCGAGAGGGCCCTCCGACTTCAGGCCCTTGTGCAACAGGCCGATATTCCGTGCGCAGGTCCAGTCCAGTACAGTGGTCTATGCACAAGTATATAGACCATATCCTCTATATCGATATATACTTGAAGAAAAGTCAACAGCCGCATTCTAAAACATCTTATTTCTTCTGTCGACTAATGCTAGTAATTTAGGTGTCCCTCAGGATAAATTTCCCCCTTAGAATCCTGAAATTTCCCCCCAGGGAGAAATTTCCCCCAGGTTGGGAAATACTGTCCTAGATGATGCAAACCTTGGAGTGATTAACTCTTACAAATGCCTTTGGACACGGGATAAGCCGGTAGTGATATGCCGTGACCAACTTGTGATTATAAAGAACATAAGGGGACGATTACCAGAGGGCCGGGGAGGAGACTTACACGTGTGTACTTCCTGATGACTTATGTATTCCTATAGTTAGACAGAATTAGGCAGATATATACCACATTGTTATACATGATACGTAAATTTCATATGTGTAACGCTGATGCCAAAATGCATTGCTTTAAGATCTAAACTGTACAGCCAATAAACACACGCCAACTATGGTGGGCAATGTAGTAATGCTGCCTATGAAGAATGGATACATTGCATACAACACAATGTTTTCAAGTTATGGTATTTAGAGACCTGGCTGCTTGCAGTGCAAGTGGAATATATTTGCTTACTGTAAGTTTTAGATAGAAAGCGGCCAGGTGTTTGTGATAATTTTTTTTGGAACCTGTCTTGGGTACAGTTTATAGATAGATAAGAATAAGATGTGAAAAATAGTTGTAATGGCAAAATGGGTTTAGTGAATGAAGATGGTTTCAATGGGAAAAAATTGTGAAATATGTGTTGTAGGTATAGTATTATACTTTAATTCCTTTATGGATAAACTGTAGCCATTATGATCTCAAAATCTGTTCACAATGGTAATATACTGGTGATATAGCAATAAGACTGACAAATTTAAAATAAGTGTAAGCCTGTTTGTAATTGTGTATCTTAGATGTCAGCCGTGATTGGTATTTCGGTAATGTTTATTAACTTTGTGTTCTGGAATAATAAAGAATATATCACTATCATCAGCTGATAGAAGCAATAACCTATAATAGCGAATGAAAATCCTAACGTAGGTTCTGGGTCCTAAACCTGTACTAAAAGCGCCATGGGTCATCCTTTGACAGTCCTCGTTTATCTTGATTATTTCATACTAACTTACATGGACAATAGGGAGTGAACTTTTTAAAACACCTTGTGTACACCTTGCAATTAGAATCCTTTAGCGGGGTAGTTAGGACAGAGACCGGAGAGAAAGTTTAAGGGGGGGAGATATAAAAGAGAATAGAAAAATATATGGAAGGAAGAAAAGTGGATAGTCGGTCGGTGTATATGATATAACAGGAACTACCACGGTTGGCGGTCCGGTCTTCTATTCCCGGCCTTTGCAGTTCCGTATGTTCTTAGGGTTTTTTAGTGTCTGTACAACAACAAACAATAAAAACATAAATGACACAAAAAATAGAACGGGGAAGTTGTCCACCCTCAAAAGACTGACTTTGTTTATCATAAACTCCTTTTTTCAAGGCGTACAGGAAATATGTGTACAATTTATTGAATCCCTTCTCAGACCTACGTTACAATTCTGACAGCCCAGCCAGAGCAGCACGCCAATTATCACTGTTAAAAATAGTGAAAATAGGGGATATGAGAAGAAGCTCCGCAGATCTAGGTGAGAGGGATAAGCCCCCGAGATCCAAGCTATAGCGCCCCAGATGGTGGAGTGTATGTATGTATGTATGCATGGGGTTGTGGTGTGTCTGTGTTGTGTGTGTGTGTGTTGTGTTGTGTGTGTGTGTGTGTTGTGTGTGTGTGTATGTGTGTGTGTGATGTGTGTGTGGATATAGGTGGTGTGGGGTGTGTGTGTGGTGTGTGTTGTGTGTGTGTGTGTTTGTGTGTGGTGTGTGAGTGTGAGGTGTGTGTGTGGTGTGTGGTGTGTGGTGTCGTGTCTGTGTGTGGTGTGTATGGTATGCGTGTATGTGTATGGTTGTGTGGTAAACCCTAGACGCTCTAAGATAGAAAGGTGGTCTCGAACACCCCGTAGTGTAGTTAATCAGGCGTACGGGAATTGAGAAAAAAAAAAAATATTGTACAACACAAGAAGGTTAATTTGTAATGGATATAGGAAGGGAAATTTGCCGAAGCCCCCCTTACACCCCAAAGGTTCTATTCTTGCTCAACTCCAAGATCACCGCGACTCGCGTGTCACACACCGATCCCTCATCTTGGAACCCACCGCCCCGCTAACTCCAAGTCTCTTTTTTTAGAAAACAAAGACCTTAATATTGCGACCCTAGGTGTTTTTACAGTATCTTGGTGTAGTAAAAGAAGTCAGAGAGGACGGCCTCTAAGGATTGCACTGAGATCCTGAAGAGTCGCACACAATGGCTCTCGCAGCATCGCATATGAAGGTCTTCTGAAGGCATCGAGGCGGCTCAGGTCCGGCAGATGCGAGACCAGCCTAGCCAAGAAAGACCGTCGGCTACGCCAGCGTGCGTAGAGTAACAATTCAAATTTGAGAGATATCGACATCAGAAGAAGAAAGGTGGAAAGAGGAGAGAAAAGGAGAAGCGAGCCTGTTTTGGATCCCGCCGGAGGGCCAAGACTCCCGCCCTGGCGAGGAGGTGACGAGGCCGCCCCGGGGAGGGGGCCCCACCCATCGACCCCGAAGGGGGATGAACCTAGGCAGGGAACTGCGATCGAGGGGACGAGGATGAAAAAACAGCAGGAGCTTGGGAAAATTTATCGCGTGGGGGGAATGGCTGCAGGGAAAAACTGCTGCTTGATGAGCGGCCTGGAGCGTCGTAGGAGGGGCGGGTTTGCAGCCCCCTTGACGTGACGCAATACCAAGGTTGGGAAAAAAATGATCCTCCCTCAGTAACTTTGTGCGGAGGGAGCCCATTACACCACGCGCAGAAATTTTTCCGGAAAAGTGTTTTGGGGGCCCCATCAGCCGCCCGACGGAGTGCAGAAGGACAGGAGGGTTGGTGGCGCGGGGGGGGCATTCCCCAAGCGCATTGTGGGCAGCACGTGAGCACATCATCAAGGCGTTCCCGGACGCAAGACATCCGTGTTTCGGGCAGGGGAAAAGGAGGCGGAGGAAGGGACAGTGCAAAGGGCCCACCCACCAAGGGGACGGGGTGGACGAAAAAGGAAAGGAAGGAAAAACAAGGGAAGGAACAAGAGTGGGCACAAAGGAAAAAAGGGGGGAAGGGGGTGGGTGGGGGGGCCACAGGGATTTAAAAAAACAAAAAAAAAAAGGAAAAGCACCCAAAAAAAGAAAGGAAAAAGGGGAAAACAATGGGGGGAAAGGGGGAAGGGGGGAAAAAATTTTTTGCCCGGGGAAGGGGCGCAGGGGGAGGGAGGGGAGGGGAACAAGCGGGAGAAAGGGGGGGAGGAAAGGGGAAAAAAAGGGAAGGGGGACCGAGGGGGGAAAAAGCCCGGGCCAGCCCCCCCCGGGGGGTTGGGGAAGGGAGAGCAGGAGGGGAAGAAGGGGGGAGAAGGAAACAAGGGTTTTAACCCCCACGGGAAAATTGAGGGGGTTTAAAACCACGGGGGGGGGGGAAAGGAAGTTGCCCCCCCCAAGGAAGGACAAGGGAAAGGAGGGGGGGGGAAGGCAGGGCCCCGGGCCCCAAAACGCCCGCCCCCAAAGAGGAGGAGGCGCCAGCAAGGGAAAGGGGAAGGAAGGAGAGCAAAAACCAAAAGGGGGAGGAGAGGAGGCCCTTTGGGAAGGGGAAGATGGGAAGAGCGAGGAGAAAGGGGTTTTTAAAGGCCAACCCCCGAGGGACGAAAAGGCCGGGGAAAGAAGAGAAAGAGAGGGAAAGGGGGGAAAAGGGGGCGGAAGAAAAAATAGGGGGAAGAGGAAGGAAACAGTGGAGGCGAGGCCCGGAGGGGGGGCCGGGAAG
>JACEEZ010007967.1:42500-60000 GCA_016584305.1 Chionoecetes opilio | reverse complement strand
ACGTCACATTTTGGGGCAATATTAAAATGCCCCCGGCACCAGGGATTTTCGCGGGCTTCCCGGATTTTGTTGTGAGTGGGGAAATTGAAGGAAGAAAAGGAATGATTTTCCATACCCGCAAGGGGTTAGCGAGTGTTTTGTGCTAGACCCCCGTGAAGTACAAAGTGTTGGCAGTTGTAAAATTAGGACAGTTGTAACATAATTTTTTGCAGATTACGAAACAAAGAAAACAAGGGTTCTTAATAATAGTAGTGTTAGAAGTGAGTATTTTGTATTAGGGGTAAAGTGTAAAGTAATTTCCCACTCTACTTATAAGGGTTTTTTTTTGGCAGCTACCCTGGAAAAGTTAATTTTCAAAAGCGAGCGTGTTTACATTTTAAGGGGTAATCCTTATTATCTGTGGGTGTTATTGTTTCATGAAAAGTTAGTCAAAAAGTATAGTTGTAATGGGCGCCCTTCAAATTTTTGTAAGTGTAATGGGTGTTGTCAGTGGTGTAGGGGGACCTCAGTGTAGTTTGGGGGGTTTTATTTTTTTGTATTATCAATTCGTTTAGGAGGGCACATTTTTTTCGCTAAAATCCCTTTCCCCGAAACTTGGAGCCAGCTCTGAAACACAAGAGGCACTCTGAAAAACAACGCTTCACACTACTATACTATACTCCTCCTCCTACTTCTCCCACAATCACCTACTTTCCAAATATGGCTACTCCATCATGGTAAAAGGTAAAAATGGGAGCATACGCTAAGCTGCGCGTGGCATACGGGGCCTTCCGTGGGATTAGCCTTAGAGCCTGTGGTGGTGAGGACCCTTTTCCCCGGGGGACAGGGGTATTGACTCCCGGGGTTTCCCCAGTTACCTTCCCCGGTTACCCCTAACCCAAATTTTTCACCCCGAAAGGTAGGGAAAAAAGTGGGGAGGCGGGCACCGGCTTGCCCCGGCCCGGGGATCGAACCAGGGCCCGCAGATTCTAGCCAGCACGTAGCCATGCACCCGGGGGCGACCAGTGCCAACTATTAAACTCTCCCTCAGGGTTTTTCCATAACTCGATTTTCGGGGGAGGAAATCCCCCCCCAGCACTGTCATTTTTTAAAACAGTGTGAAGAGTCTGCAAATGAATTTTTCTTCAGGAAGTGAGAAAATTTTTTTTATTAATCTCAATTGAAGCCGGTCTTTAGCTAGCGACAGATGTGCGGTCAGGCCTGGTGGGAAAAAAATTAAACTTGAGTATGAGGGGAATTAGGGGAAATTTTTTGAAAAATATTGGGGGCTCAGCATAAAGACTCCCCGTAGGGTCTTTTACGTATGCTGAAACTTGACCCCCCAGTTGAGTAGTCTGACAGGTTTAGAGGTCAGGGCCGTGCTGCTAATATAGCTTCGGACAAAGGAGCTTTAAATCTACTCAATGGTTTGAAAGGGTCACCTGTCAGTAGAGAGATTTAAACTGATTCCAAATTCTCTACAAAAACCTAAGAGGCTACGTGAGATGCCTAAAAGTCCATTTTCACAACCTAAAGTCAGTGGCGCCGGTGTCAAGGGAAGGCTCAAATTCATTCATTCTTACCTCCTCCTCCACCACCTCTTCCATTTCCCAGGGTTTCTACTCGCGCACCCAAAGCAGTGTTACTATTGTGGAAAGCAAGGTCATACTGATAAACAATGCTATCAGAAAAAGAAGGAAACGTAATCTGGTCAGAAAAAGTAGCAATATGCAGGTTGCTCAACAGAGACAATACTTGCCTTCTCGCCCTCCGCCTGCACGTTTTGCATCTCCTGCACGACCACAACAGCCTCGTATGCAGTTTCGCCCTCCGCCAAAATATTGTGTAATTCACGAGCGGGAAAACCATCAACAGAGGAATGTTGGTTGGTTCTGAGGTTGAAAGCGACCAGACGATAGCAGTTGGTAATGGAAATGGATATCAGCAGTCGGGGGAAGATTCGCGCAGGGTTCAAAGAAACCCGGATTAGTTTCAGACACAAAGTCACAGACACAGTCTTGCATAGTCCCATCTATTATAGCGGGCGTGTCTTTCTAGGGATGACAATTCAGTGTTTCACTCGAGACAGTTCTATTGCTCTTGGAGTGGACACAGGTGCTTCATGAAATATTCTTAAGTGAGTGTTGCTTATGTAATCTTAACAAGTCATATAATTTTCCCTTGTTACCCTCTACAGCCACTCTACAAAGTGTTCAAGATCTCACACTAGAGGTGATGGGCACTGTTACCCTTCCTCTATGCCTTGCTCCTAAGTCTAAAGTCTTAAACATACAGTTTATAGTAAACCGTTTTGTTTTAAAAATGTGATGGTCTTTTGGGGTTAGAAGCACTTGCTACCCATCACATTGATGTAATTCCACAGCACCAAGCAATTTCATTAGATGGCGTTCTCTTCCCCGCAATGACAGGTCCAGCTCCATTGCTTAAATAACCCTCTGATTTTTCCAAACAGTGACCAGCAAGCCGTTTCTGCTAGTATAGGCCATGACTGCTTTACTAGTGGGGAAACGAAACGTTCAGTTTCCCCTGCAGGTTCGTTGGTGTCTGCTGTTGTCGTGGGAGGGCCAAATATTGGCTCCACTTGCTCTGTTCGACTCGCTATGAGAGTACAAGGATGCTCTTGTCGACAAGTTATTTAGTGTCTTTGCCCGACAATCCACTTGTTCTGTTCGACTCGCTATGAGAGTACAAGATGCTCTTGTCGACAGCTATTTAGTATTTTGCCCGACACTCCACTTGTTCTGTTCGACTGCTATGAAGTAAAGATGCTCTTGTCGGCAGTTATTTAGTGTTTTTGTCCGACACTCCATTTGTTCTGTTTCGACTCGCTATGAGAGTTAAAAATGCTCTTGTGCAGTTATTTATATTTTTGTCGGACACTATTATATTTGTGTCTTTTCCAACTTTTAATAGTAAAATGTTTACAGGAATCTTATTCTCTTGGAACTCACCTTTGTATTGGTGAAAACTCATGTTTTATTATTAGCATTATGATTAGTATACAATAGTATATTTTTGGCTAGTATGTTTATTTGTAAGTTTACATCAATCTGTGTATTTATAATTTTGATGATGAAAACCCTTGGTTCCTCGGGCCAAGCAGAATTATGACTGTGAGGACACAGTGAGGTGTGGCCGAGCCATGTGTTAGTGTAATTAACACATGTTGTGTAGACTTATCATATAGGATGTTATAAGCAAATGTTAAACCCTAATTGGTAACTGAGTGCTAATGGCGCGGGAGACAGAGTGTCTTCCCGCGGTAATGCCAACGGCAGTGTACCGTGGGCCTTGGCACGCCACAGACGTGACGTGTAAGACACTGTGAATAATACCAACCACACAACACCAGTGTCTCTATCCACCTTATTGCAACTGCATATAGGGAGGGCCAAGTGGCCCCCGGTATAACCGCTACCACCACCACCACCACTACCACAACCATCACTCCACAATTATATTTTCTTTAAGGAAGGGATGAAGGGGTAGGTACTATATAGAGAAACAGAAATAGGTCATGTTTTAGAGAGAGAGAGAGAGAGAGAGAGAGAGAGAGAGAGAGAGAGAGAGAGAGGTTGATATATTTATAGACCTCTTGTTAAAATTGTTAAACAAATATATTTACATACATTATATCTGAGGACCAGGTTCGTTGAGCCGAGGCTCTTGTAAAGACCTGTGCTAGTATATATTTTAAACCGTAAGACGTCATATTTTATAGTCCTAGATAATTTATATATATAAACATAAATCTAAATTCCCATATATAACCAACACGTTAGTTTATACAGTAAACAAAATATACATAAGTAAACTCAAGGTGTGATCCTATAATAAGTACTTACAAATGGGCAGTGTGTTTATGTGCAAATAATAATTATTTCGAAATAAATTTAGAAAATAATTAAAGAAAGAAAAAACAAAACAAAAACAGGTAAAAGCAAGTTACATAGTAGTGATAAATCACTACTCTCCGAGTTTCACAAGAACAGAAAAAAAATATATTCACACTCACCTAAATGTTAAGTCATTATATAGTTTTTGTTTTAATTTGTACTTGAAAGTGTTTAGTGGTACAATGCTCCTAAGATCTTGTGGCAGTTAGTTCCAACATCTAACACCTCTAACGATGACGCCTTGCTGTGCATGGGATGTTCTACATAATGGGAGTCTCAGATCATGTGGTCGTCGACTGTCTGGATTATAAGAAGCTAATTGGAAGTCAGTGTCAGTTGTATGCGTATGGAGTGACTTATGAACAAATATATTGGTTTGAAGGGCTATCACATCAGGCAATTTAACTAATTTCAGATCTTTAAACAATGTGTTAGTGTGGGCATAACGGTGGCTGTGAGTCATAACACGTATTATTTTTTTTTGAGTAATGAAAAGACTATTGATGAAGGTTTTGAATGATCCTCCCCATATAGCTAAACAATATATAATGTCCGAATATGCTAATGTCAAATATATTTGTCTTAAGCAGTCAGTGGATATATTATTACGTATTTTATGTACTACACCAGTGATTTTAGAAAGTTTAGTCGTAATTTCAAATATATGAGACATCCATTTTAATTTGTCATCAATTATTACCCCTAAGAACTTGGACTCATGAACTTTATTTAGCCTAAGGTTATCAATATAAATATCAACATGTAATAGTTGCGTCAACATGGGATGAGATATCATATAATGTGTTTTTGTGACATTTAAACTTAATTTGTTGCTTTTTATCCAATATGAAACATTAAGTAATTATGTATTTAATATATTTATGATGTTATTAAGATCTTGTCCTTGAAGAAAAATAGTTGTGTCGTTGGCCAAAAGTAGGAATTTTAGCTTATCAGTACTACGTGTAATATCATTTATATAAAGTAAAAATAGGAGGGGGCCTAAAACAGAACCTTGCGGAACGCCGCAACCAATATGCAGGTATGAGGATGGAGTATTATTAAAGACTGTACATTGTTTCCTGTTGCTTGGGTAGCTTTTAAACAAGTTATATGCTGGCCCACGAATGCCATAAACCAATAATTTTTCTAATAATATGGAGTGGGATACAGTGTCAAACGCCTTAGACAAGTCACAAAAAACTGATATTTGGAACATCTTAATATCTAGTGCATTGTACATATTTTGACAAAGTTCATGTATTGCTAGTTCTGTAGAAAATTTAGGACGAAAACCATATTGAGATTCTGATAACAATAAAAATTTGGTGAGATAATTCAGCAGTCTACTAGGTACAATGTTTTCAAAAACTTTACTAAAACTAGGAAGGATTGAAATTGGTCGGTAATTACTGTGGATTGATTTGTCACCTTTTTTATAAACCGGGATTACTCGAGCTACTTGGAGATGATTTGGGAAGCAGCCCTCTTTAAAAGATCTTTTTATAATGTATTCAAGAAATGAAGAAATTTCGTTACTGTATTGTTTGATTATTTTAATGTTGATATCATCAAACCCTGGTGACGTTAATTTACAAGTTTTTGATGCCTTTATTAATTTCAAAAATTGTTGGTGGTTGGAGAAATAAAGAGAATGCAACAAATTCTGGTAAATAAGAAGTGAATTGGGTTGAAGGTGGCAGAATATTAGAAGCTAAACTGTTGGCAATATTGCAAAAATATTTATTAAATGACTCAGCTACATCATGATTGCTAGATTTTGATTCATCTTGAAATGTAATGGAAACCGGTAGTTTATTATCCTTTTTACCCATTAATTTGTTTACTATTTCCCAGGTTTTTTTAATGTTACTAGCGTTTCTTTTAGTTTTGAGTTATAATACTTTTCTTTAGCTGCTCTTATTACTGATGTTAATGTATTCCTATACTGTTTAAATATTTTTTCATAGGTAAGTGGCCATCTAGCATAAAGCTTCTGTAACTTATTGCGGTGTTTAATGGATTTTATTATTGCTTGAGTAATGTAGGGTTTAGTACTATGCTTTTCTTTGAAAGAGTATTGCTTTGAAGGGAAATGTTTGTCATACAAAATTTGACACTTATTCATATAAATGTCAAAGTATCTATTGACATCAGTATTTCTCATCTCTAAATTCCAGTCATAATTCACTAAATCTAATTTGAAAGCATCAATAGAGAGATTGCTGAATATTTTTTTTGTCCTTGAGATTCTGGAAGAAAGTACATTACTAGTATCAACTGAAAATATGCTAAAGACAGAGAAGTGATCGCAAATAGTAGTGTCACATATATAACTTTCCTGATGGCTTTTCAAATTATTTGACCATATATGATCGATTAATGAGGCTGTAGTGTTAGTGACTCTTGTTGGTTTAGTAATTGCTGGAAAAAAATAGTAAGAAAAAATTTGTTTACAAACTCATGTACCTTACCTTCATTTTTGAGTAAATATACATTGAAGTCCCCCATTGTATAGCATGGTAGTTGTTCTGCTACTAATAGTTCCAAAATATTCTCTAAAGTCAAAAGAAATTCATCAAGGCTTGAATTTGGTGGTCTGTAAATAATTCCTATCATAAACTTGAAATGGTAAATAATCTTCAAAAATAATGACTCCATGTGAGGTAATAGAAAAGAAATATTATGCATTGGCAAACTGTGAAATTTTTTGTGTAGATAAATTGCTAGTCCTCCTTCATGAGTGTTTTTGTTTTTTAAATGAGCAGTACAGGTATTTATATTATAAAATGGGCATATTGCATCATTTAACCGAGTCTCACATAATCCTACAACATCAAATTCAACACCAGTACGGTCCAAACATTGCTCAAGAAAAGCATCAAAGTGAAGCGGAATACTACTGATAGTATAAGACATAATTTTAAGACTAGAACTAGATAATTCTTGATTAACTTCATTGTCACAAAAATAATAGTTACAAGCGGGTTCATGTAGTACATGATCATTGAGAAAATCATCATCAAAATTGAATTTCAAATTACTAATTTCATTTAAAGGAAATAAGTGGCGATTATTGTCATTCAATAGAGCTGTGAATTCAGCGTCATTTAAGTTATGGTATGGAAGAACTATTTGATTTAGTCAGTTAGTGAAATATAATTAGGTATACAGCTGTTCTTACCAACAGTTACTGTTTCTTAGGTCCGCGTGACCTAGATGATCGCTGTGATGTAGAAAGAGATGACACACCTTGCTCTTCTGAGTGAACTTTAGCGCGTACAGGCAGGGCTGCTACGACAGCGGCTTCAGCTGAGGCACCGTCAGTAGCAGCTACACCAGCAGGAGATCTCGCCAGGGCCTCCAAACCAGTGGCAACATCCACGCCAGAGACCGCACCAGAGATACCATCCCTAGCGCAGGCGCCGTCACCACCACCACCACCACGAGAAGTGCCAGCACTGAAAGGACTAGAACGATGGGTCGTACCGGCCGATGCCCCATACGCAGGCAAGCTTGACTTGTCCTTAATGATCAATTTTGTGTGTCGAAAGTACGCCACTTTCCCTTCGCTCCTAGCTTGTTTTAGCAAAGGTATTTG
Source organism: Chionoecetes opilio (assembly GCA_016584305.1). NCBI lineage: Eukaryota > Metazoa > Arthropoda > Malacostraca > Decapoda > Majidae > Chionoecetes > Chionoecetes opilio. The sequence goes on along the minus strand of JACEEZ010007967.1, from coordinate 52,503 downwards.
TGCTTTTCGTATGTTTTGTGAGGCAGGACATAAATATTCATTTAAAAAAATTTGGTTCCGCTGAGTTTGGAAACATTTCTCATGACTGCCTCACGATCGAAGAATCTTGAGAAACGAGCGATGACGGGCCGAGCGCGGTGTTCGCAACGTTGACCCATCCTGTGGGCTCGTTCTAGCTGAATTTTTGATTGTTGAAGCTTGTCTTCCAAAATTTTCGTGAGTTGAACCGCTGTTTGTTCCCAGGTTTCACCTTGAGAACGCTCTTCGATGCCGATGATTTGTATGATGTTTCGACGACTGTAATCTTCTTGGTAATTACTTCTGTCTTCTAATTCCTTTGTTAGTTTTACACTTGTCTGTAGGTCTTCATTCAGTTTCTTAATAACTTCCTTATTATCCTTATCCTCTGTTTCGTGCTGCTTCACCTTTTGCTTCAATTCGTCGACTTCTTTCTGCGTGAATTCCAGGCTTCGTGTAGCGTCGTCAACAGTTGATTGAAGTGACTACATCTTGGTATTTACTTGGTTCATAAACACCTCAAGTGTACTACGGAAAGCTTGGTCTTGAGAAGCTAACAAAGTTTTCAAAACTTCCACGTCCATCTTGGTGTTGGGTAAATAATGAGGGAAAAATTACAAATACCCCAAAAATGTGTAATTAAATACTTTTCAATTAAATTACAATTACAATTACTCCAAGCCTGGTGGGGAGGGAGGAGACGAGCAAATACCCAGTATAAGGAGGCTGGACGATGTCAATACATCCGGGTTGAGTTCTCCCGCAGACCCTCCCTAGTAGGGTAGATGCTTAGAGAGGGGGGATGGAAAGATGAAGGTGATTTACTAAGCGGGAGAGAAAGGAAGACAATTGTCTGTGCTGAAAGGGTAGCAGGTGACAGGAGGCAGGTGTCCTTCTATCGGGATCAAAGCGATGTGACGGGGATGGCGGTTTGGCTCGGATATTTAAAGTTGGTTAGTGAGCAGTAAAGTTGGAGTTGAGAGAGAGAGAGAGAGAGAGAGAGAGAGAGAGAGAGAGAGAGAGAGAGAGAGAGAGAGAGAGAGAGAGAGAGAGAGAGAGAGAGAGAGAGAGAGAGAGAGAGGCCCTTCCCACTATAACACAATCCTTGAAGGTGAAAAATAAAAAATGCAGATGACTATCTCTAATTTCAAAGTGACGTATTCCTAGCATGACCTTTAGCGGATTATTTTTTCACATCTTTTTTATTAGCAATTTCTTAGTTCCCTATTTAGATTAACGGCTTGATGCATAATCAACCATTCATGATCAAGCTAACTCGGAATTCGGAACTCGGATTAAATGAATTTTGAAGGAATATTGAAAAAGGGCAGGAATCACAATTATATAGAAAAATATTGAGGTAATACAATGCAGAGAAACATACTTTATTAAATAATGGAATAAATTTAATGAGTTTAGGATGAGTGAGGTAAAGTCATGTTTGCAGCGAGTTGTGACATGTTCCAAGGCGTAAATTATTACAGGAAGGCATTGTGTCCTATTCCATTGTGTTATATAAATGCATTTTCAGGGAGAAAAATTGTTGTGTGGCGAGGATTGCGCTGTCTTGTGTTCATATTATCATTATTTAATTCTTATCTATTATCATCATTATTTTGATTGATACTATAACACTACTACTACTACTACTACTACTATTACTACAACTACTACTACTATTACTATTACAATTACTATTACTACTACTACTACTACTACTAGTACTACTACTACTACTACTACTACTACTACTACTGTTATACTACTACTACGAACAGGAAGGAAAGAAACATATATAGAAACCATGGAACTGTTGTGTGTGTGTGTGTGTGTGTGTGTGTGTGTGTGTGTGTGTGTGTGTGTGTGTGTGTGTGTGTGTGTGTGTGTGTGTGTGTGTGTGTGTGTGTGTGTGTGTGTGTGTGTGCGCAGAGGGGGATGGTGAATTAATAAAGAAAGCGTATTAGTCCTTGGCAGTAATTCAATTAATAAAGAGGTATGATTTTTTAGCAATAACTCAATTACTCTGCATATAAAATAATCCGATAAGCTTCTCGATTTCACTTAATGACGTCAGATGGAGAGAGAGAGAGAGAGAGAGAGAGAGAGAGAGAGAGAGAGAGAGAGAGAGAGAGAGAGAGAGAGAGAGAGAGAGAGAGAGAGTGTGTGAGAGAGATTTAACCATAAAATGATGGTAAATAATATTATATTAAACGTTAGTTAACATAATTTTTCTTGTTCAATTCCAGCTGGACGTTCACCAAAGAGAACATGGTTTTTCTTTTCTTTCTAACAATGTTTCGTTCCCTTGTCATTGTAATGCCGTTGGATTTGTTTTTCACTTGCATTTTTCTTTTAAATTCATCCACAAGAAGATGGGATATGACCACTGACCAGCTATTAAAAATAACATCTTCTGAAATATGGTGATAAAATTTGATCATGACGTAAAAAAGTATTCCTTAAATATATAGCTGACTCAAGGCAGTGATGGAAAATTGAGGAAAAAAACTAAACATTTTATATTTCCACATATATATAGGTAAAAAAAAAAATGTCAATATGTCACTTAATTTCAACTTTTTTCCATAATAGTTTTTCCAAACTTTGTTTTCCTCCTTCAGGCGCTTCTTAGGAGGAAAATATATCAGTTACCATTTTATATTTCCCCTAACAAAAGGAAAAAGAAAAAAATATATCACTAAATATTCACCCTTTTTCCTAATATTTTTTACCTACATTCAGTTTTCCTCCTTCAGGCGCTTCTTAGGAGGAAAATTTAATCGGTATCCATTAGTCCAAATTATGAAAATGTCCTCGCACCTTTTTTTCCAGTTTCTCATCAAAAATAATCGTCTCTTTATTAAGCTCTTATGCTCGAGGCGCCACTGCCATTTGTCCCTCTCCCCCCTCTCTGCCTGGACAATGCTCGTTATGATGCCCTGTTAAAGATGCCTCCCTCCTATGTTACTTATATTGAAAGATGCCTCCCTCCTATGTTACTTATATTGAAAGATGCCTCCCTCCTATGTTACTTGTATTGTTAAAACGTCGCACTTTTTCCACTTTGTCAGTTCTTTGATGTATTAAACATTGTTTGTTAGTCTATTTAAAGGAATTATATGTATGGTAAAGTTTTATATTCATGCTATTTGCTGTCTTTGCTGTCTCATTTTCATTAAGATGTATTATGTACTAGAATGACGCCATGTGCGCAATAAGAAAAAAAAATAAAAAACCTTGTTATTACCGAGATGTGGCAACATGGGGGAAACTAGCAACAATAATAATGATAGTAATAATAAAAACATATATATAGACAGTATATGTAATAATGATAATAATAATAATGATAATAATACTAATAATTGAAGTAGTCATAGAAGGCAGTGGTAGTTATTAATAGCAGCAACAGCAGCAGTAGTAATGGTGGTTGTAATAGAGTAGTAGAAGTAATATTAGTTATTATATATGCAGAATTAATAGTAGTAGTAGAAGTAGTAGTAGTAGTAGTAGTAGTAGTAGTAGTAGTAGTAGTAGTAGAAGTCGGTATATTTATAGAGACTTATTTGAGATGAGTCAAAGACTACTCTATACTGGACTTGCTACTCGTGCCCCGCGCCAATCCGCCCATGACCAGTGGAGGCCAGTTTTGCGATTCCTGACATTTTCGAACATCACTCCCATCTCCCTTCCTAAGGTTTATCAGTATAAATGATATACCGTTATCTTCGTTAATGTGTGTTCTATAATACTATCAAATAAAAAACAATAAAATACACAAAGGAAATGTCATTTTGAGGGTGTGAAGAAATATGCATGAATTCCATACTCACTTAAACTCTTCGCCATTTAATATTGTGGTAGAAAACTTTTTACATAAAACATAGCAATAGAAGTGGATTATCATTAGCGTTCCATTGATATATTTTGTTTTCTGATAAATGATTTAGATTCATGCATAAATTAGCGTTAACTAAAAATATAACATCATCAATCGGATCGGCAAGTAAAAAAGTGTTCCATGAATACAATAGACTATGGTTTATCAGTATAGATGATACACTGTTATCTACGTAAATGTTTGTTCTATAATAGTATCAAATAAAAAACTGTGAAATACACTAAAGAAATGCCTAAATGAGACTCTGAAGAAATATGCATGAACTGAATATTCACTTAACTCTTCGCCATTTAATATTTTGCGTGAAAACATTTTACATGAAACATCTCAATAAAAGCGGAATTTTATTAGCTTTCTATTGATATATATATATAATTTTCTGATAATTGAATTAGAACAATGTATAAATTAGCGTTAACTAAAACAACTACATCATCTATCGGAAAATTTCCGGATTGATGAGGTTATTTATTCAGTTAACGCTAATTTATGAATAGTACTAATTCAGTTATCAGATAACGAAATATATCAATGGAAAGCTAATAACATTCCACTTCTATTGATATGTTTCATGTAAAATGTTTTCGCGCAAAATATTAAATAACGAAGATATTAAGTGAATATTTAGTGCATGCATATTTCTTCACTCCCTCATAATGGCATATCTTTCGGGTATTTTACAGTTTTTTATTTGATAATATTATAGAACAAACATTTACGAATATATCATTTATACTGATAAACCATAGGAAGGGAGATGGGAGTGATGTTCGAAAATGTCAGGAATCGCAAAGCTGCCCTCCACTGGAAATAGACCAAACTGAGTAGCAAGACCATTATACAGTAGTCTTTGGCTGAGTTAAATATGTACGTCCAGTTTTGTACACATTTATTTAATGTCCAATAAGGAGCGTATAGATATTACAACCAGTACAATGGATGTCTTGAACACAACCAGGGAGTACCATGGAGCTCGTGGGATGAGTTGTTGTAGCTGGTGTGTCCCGAGACTTTATCCTCTCTTCTCTCGTGTTCTGTCCTCTCGTCTCCCCTGGTTCGTTGAACCCAACATAATGCTGAGAATCTATACATTTGTCCTGTGACCTACTTCCTCGAGCTATCATAGTGCAAGCTGTCACTGGTTCTCACGAAGAAACATAGCAGGAAAGATATACGTATAATTTATATATATATTACATATATATAATTATACGTTTATAATGATCCTAAAAATACACTGGTTAATTTGAATTACATGAAAATATCCTGAATGGAATTTATAATACCTCTTACACTTGTTTGATAACACTGGTCAACACGATATTTCTGGCAAAAGGTTTTAAAACAAATTCTAACTGAATTTGGGCTGCTGATTACGAATATGAACTCAATGTTTGTCTATCACATCAGGATTTCGCGATATAGCATTTTTCAATTTTTGATGAAAATGACTCATCAGCCTATATATCGAAGGTTTCAAGATAAAAACACGAGATTTTTAGTAATACATTTTGTATATTCTTAATCAAGGAATTACAAAGATTACGAAGTCCATGTACAAGTAAATCAAATATAGTGACAGAATTGAAATAGAAAATATAAACAATACATATATATGGTGCACAGATCAATGGCAAGTAGCAGTTATGTGAATTTTTTTTCTTTGCTGATCTCTGATGTACAGCTTCTCGGGTTGCTCTCATCAAGCTCCAGCAATAATCCGCATCAATTATGTGAGTCCCACCGGCCTTGATACCGTTCTTCCATTGTTTTAATGTCCTGATGAAAACGCTCCCCTTGTTCCTCGCTCAACATCCCCAAGGTTCTCGGAAACTTGTCCAAATGGCTGTGTAAATAGTGAACCTTGATACGTCATTCTACATCCAAGATCTCGCAGGCTCATTAGTAGCTCTTCCACAATCTCTTCATAGTTGTCTGCTTTCTTATTCCCTAGAAAATTCTTCACCACATTACAAAATGCATTCCAAGCTCTTTCTCTCTGTCTCATCATTGATGTGATAAAATTTGGATCTCTCATTAGTGTTCTTATTGAGGTCCATCAAATATTCACAGCCTTTTTCTTCTCTTCACTAAGACCAGGAAAAGTTGAACAATTATAGCTGAAGCATTCTCCACTGTAATCAAGAGCTTTGCCGCACTGCTTCATCAATCCAAGTTTTATGTGCAAGGGAGGAAAGACAATCTTCTTCCTATCCACTAGAGGATCATTGATGACATTCTTATCGCCAGATGCCAAACTCTGTCGCTGAGGCCATTCTTTTTTCACCCAATGCTCTGCTGTAGCTCTACTGTCCCAGTAACACAGAAAACAGGGGTATTTTGTGTACCCTCCTTGCTGACCTAAAAGAAAGTTAACCATTTTCAAATCGACACAAATTAACAACCCATGAACATGATATTGCAACCTCTCTAGGACAATCTGATGTTGTTATATTCTTCTTTAAGTTTTTACAGAATGACCTATTGGTACAGAGCCATACTTATTTCCATTGTGTAAACAGAACACATTTCAAACTTCTTTTGGAAACTGTCAATAAAAAGCCTCCAATCCCTTGAATCATATGCTAGCAGTCCATAAAAAGAAGTAGCCCTTCTACATCAGTACAATAGACAAGCTGGCCATCTGAATGAAGTACTTACGCAGTTCTGCTTCCCTGTTACGATAAAATGAGACACCTGTGCCGGGTTTCAGCATTCGATTCCTTGCAGTCTTGAAGACAACAGTTCAGCAGACTCTTTTGGTAGATAAAGATCTCTAACCAAATCATTCAAAGCAGACTGAGTAAACAGAATTGGTTTGTCACAATCTTCATCAGATGGCTGAAAAATATTTGTAGTGTCTTCTTCATCAGTGGGAGCAGGTGAGCAGAGATCTGTTTCATCATTTTTTTGAAGCTCAGTAAATATTGGTACAGGTATTTCTTCACTATGGGTAACTGGTCGAATAGCTGAAGGGATACTTGGGTATTGCAAATATTTCTTGTTTTTCTTATTGAAACCTTTTACATTGACAAGGCAGAAATAGCAGTCATCTAAATGATTGCTTGGTTCTCTCCAAACCATAGGCACTCCAACTTAAGTTTAGCCTTCTTTCCTTGAGACCATGATCTCAAAGTCTCAACACAGGTTTGCACACTTTGTGAGGAGCCCAATGCTTGTCTTGGTCTCCAAGTGGTACTTTGAAGTACGCAAAATACACGCTCTTAAACAAAAGTCAGTAATGTTGCGCCTCTGAGTCTTCAAAGTAAAGCTTCCACAGATGTAGCAAAATATATTTGGATCATTTGAGCACTTTCTTCTGTGAGATGTAGAGGCCATTGTTAGAGCAGCAACACCAACTGCGGACAAATAAAAGAAAAAGAGTTGTTCCTTGAATTTGCTACCCAACCACCTACACCTTAGGCATTGTTTCACAAAAAAGAAACAACAGGAGAATACAATAATAGCTCAATTCAATGTAAAATTCAATAATAAAACACTACCTGCGGACGATTGCTGTGCAAGTTGAAATGTGTTTGTTTACTTTCGTATCATAAAGAATGGGAATGTTATGATTGTTCAAAGAAAACGAAGATATTCTCCAGTTTATTGGGAGACTGAATTAAAAATAAACCATATAATCCGGCCCTTTTGCTACACTACTCAATAGAAGGATAATTTTTTCTTGAAATTCATGAAAATGGAATATATACCTATAGCGCAAAAACGTGATGTGATAGAGAAAATATAAGATCAGATTTGAATTCAGCACCCTCAAATTAGTCTAAAACTGTTCTTAAATTCCATGCCAGAACTTTTTGTTTTGTTTTTGGTTGACCAGTGTAATAGTTGTAATTCCATAGTAATAGTCATGCATGTTAATAAATATGTTAGAAGTGATAAATGACTGACATTGCTCGGACCGCTATATAATTTGTCCTCAAATTAGGCACATAAGAATTAGCTAGGGAATAACATATGCTAAAAGAAACCTTTTTTAAATTGGAAAAAATAAACTGGGCACAGATGGATATTATATTTACCGTATTTGCCATGAAAGGAGACTAATCCCACCCACAACTAATATGTCTGATACATGCATGGAGCTCTCAGAGATCAGCAAAGATGTCGTTAGTAAAGTTACATTGAACAGAGAACCATGTAAAATTTCTAGATAGGGTATAGATTTCCAAATATGTTGATAGGGCTATGTGGTAGCACAGGAAACGATTTATCAATCCTTACTGAGAGGAAGAAAATTTCAGCTGTGGGTAATAAAATTATATTCGTCAATGGTGAACAATGTTAAGAGAGATAAGTTTATCTGTGATCAATCAATGTTTTCTGAGGTCTGTATTAAGACAAGTAGACATTCGTAGTTTCTCTGCGAGTTTGAATTTGTTAGTAAGTAATAAAAATGGTTTGCTAAATAGGTAATGGTTTAGTACATAGGTAATACATGTGAGCATCATGTGTGTAAATAGTTCTGGAGGAACTGCTTGTCATAGTACCTAGATTAGTATGTTAGTAAGTACACAATCATATCATTCAAATAGTGATCGTGGTACAACAGGAAGGAAAGGACATAATTAATTCATTCCTGTATTGAATGTAATTCACGTATGCATTTAATACGTAAGGAATGCATTCAATGAAAAATGTGTAGCTTATGCAACAATAAGTGGATTAGTATGTCATGCATGTAAGTAATGTATTGCATTAATAAGTGCGTAAGAATTCCGTCACCAATTAGGTACTTCTTACCTAATAGTATACCTTCCTACCTACGCATAAAAATGCATGGAAAGTAAATAATGCAATGCACTGTGGTGCATCTTTAACAATTACATAATAGTATTCCAATGTGAAGAGTTATACATAGTTCATCAAGTTTATGTCATCTATTAGAGTTTCTATCATGCAAGAGTTACAAGGTAAAAATGAAAATTATATCAGTTTCCACTAGTAATTGGTCAGAATAATATGCAGCTAAACCAAAAAAAATTTTTACAAACACCAATGTAAAGCATTTTCAAGTGTGTATATGACATTTTCTTGGTGTGTTGTGTAGACATCATCGAAACAAAGAACATGACACATTAAAATTCAGAATACATGGTAATTGTAAAATAATAAGGTGACCTGATATAAACTGTAATGATATGGAATGGTATGGAATGGAATGACGCTACTGTTTCTGCGTGTGTGACCGCAATTTGTGACGGTAATCATTTGTAGCAGTGTGTGTGTCATCAGTAACTACAGGTGTGTCCTGTGTTTTACTATTTGGGCATGGCCATACTTCAGCTGTATCTAATCCTCTAGCTACTCGTTTAACTTGGTCACTATGAACTGTCTTTGCATGGTATTTATAAATATGCTGTATAGATATTTTGTGTCCATGCTCAATGGCAATGACTCTCTAAGGTCCTTCAAATGTAGAATCTAACTTTGACGTTAATTGTTGTACCTGAAAGTATACTACAAAACCTATAGGAATTGGCTTTTCTGCTGTGTATGGGCGTTGGTATTTGATCATGTCCTCTCTGGACAAATCAATAGCGTCTGTGACACGCTTGTATATTTTCTGAAAATCAGCCACCTAACTGTTACGTAGTCATCAAAAGTATATATTGGCTGTGTACTCTGCTCTAGAAGAGTGTAAGGTAGTCTTTTGTCTTGCCCAAATACAATGAAATGTGGTGTTTCACATGTAGATTTGTGTAAAGAAGAGTTAAGTGTGCAAACACTTGGGGCATTCATTCATCCCAGTGTGAACTGTAAGGTTGAGCTAATGACTTCAGGAGTTTTATAATCTTCCTATTCTGTCTTTCTACCATGCCGTTGCTGCTAGGGTGATAGCTAGTTATGTTACATTTGTTTATTTGAAAAGTTTGCAAATTTCAGTGAGAATTTGATTGTTAAACTCGGTACCATTGTCCGAGAGCTATGTGGATGGTATATTGAATTTAAAGAAAACTTCATCCGTAAGTGCTTTAGCAACTGTTAGAGCCGTTTTGTCCTTCAGTGGGACCAAAACTGAACACCTAGAGAAATTATCAATGGCTACTAACATGTATTGAG
>JACEEZ010007967.1:27500-35000 GCA_016584305.1 Chionoecetes opilio | reverse complement strand
ACATAAAAATTTGACGTTCACATAAAATATCAGGTCTGTGTGGGATGCATGCACTAACCGGGGGTGATACGACTGGTCGAATACATAGGAAGGGAAAGCTGTCTTGTTTCAATGTCTACATGAGTTCCAGCAATGATGTTATTCACGGCTTGGCAGCTCTCGGTATCGGAGATGCACCCACTGATAATGTTCTTCGAGCGTGCACAAAAAATATTTGTAGCCTGATCAGCACAAAACAAATTAACCATGACAATGCTGAAAATCTGCGCTGGTACATGTTCCGTCAGTTAAAAGCTCACCAGGGAGTGGAACGCTTACCCCAGACACAAGGTGCCATCCTTCAACTAGTGTTAAAAGCACATTTGCAATGCAGTATCTGGAAGCAATCACTTGAGACGCTTTCAATCCTTCTCGACCCACTCACTCTTCGATGGACAGCATCGAATGAAGGATTTGCACCAATTCTGTCCACAAATGCACCTGTTCCAGATGTCCTCATTCAGCTCATTAAATGTGGATGCAACACTAGCAAATGTGGAGCTCGATGTACCTGCAAGAAGAACAATATAGTGTGTACCGAATTATGCAAATGTGAGGCAGATTCTGACAGATATATTGACTCTTCGGCCATATGTGGCGATGACGAGGAGGCTGACTCCATCGATGATGACATGTTTTATTATTACATTTTTTCAAACGTAATGATTAAAGATTAAGTGGAAAACGTTTTTCTTACTGTTTAAGCCACACGCAAAAGTGTGGGTTGTCTTACGTCCATCCGAACGTCGCAACATCATAACTCCTAACATGCTGTGTGCGGATTGGTGACCTTGACCTACCTTTTCTAGATCAAATAGCTCCAAACACCTCTCTATTTTTGTGTCGCACACACACATCATGATGCGTAGACCTACTATAATATCCTTCCACGTAAATTTTTGGTGAGAACTTTTACTGGAATATTGGTGATATATCAATTGAAACACAGTAAAATCTGATATTAATATCAAGTATCTACTAACCTTTATAATAGCATGGCTTTATATGCTGGAAAAACGAACCATATTTGTACTGGGCTGCATCACAAACCCTGTTCTTGATCACAGAGTCGCAGCTTGATCCCAGCTACGCGATAGCCCTTCTGAAAAGTGGCTGCCAAATAGTGAACATGGCCGATGAAAAATGTAAACAACTTTTTTTTCCCTCTTTATGGTCTATACTTTCCAAAAAAAGCTATTTGCAAAAATCTATACGAAATTTTCACGAGAGCTCTATTGATTACACAACAGACCCCACTATTCTCTGTTATACCTGACGCCCGCCCACCTATCTGTCTATCTGTCTATCTGTCTGTCTGTCTGTCTGTTTGTCTGTCGCTGGCTGGCTGTCTGTCTGTCTGTTGAGTATGTGTGACTAGAATGTTTCTTCTGCGAGTTACGATTTTTTGTGCGGTTTTTTTTTTTTTTTTTTTTTTTTTTTTAATTTTTACATAAGAAGAACATAAGAAAATAAGGAAGCTACAAGAGGCCGTGAGACCTATACACGAGGTAGTTCCTGTTACTTAACACTACCTATACATCCACCTTTCATCCCCATCCATGAATTTATCCAACCTCTTTTTATAGCTTTAACTTCCTGCCTTTCTAAAGTTTTTGAGTCTATACTTAATAAGAAGATTGTTAAACATCTATCCGCTGACAATCTTCTATTAGATCGTCAGTACAGTTTCAGTAAAAGGCGATCTACTGGCGATCTTCTAGCTTTCCTAACTGAATCTTGGTCATCCTCCTTTAGGGGTTTCGGTCAAACTTTTGCTGTTGCCCTTGACATATCAAAAGCTTTTGATAGAGTGTGGCACAAATCTTTAATTTCCCAACTGCCCTCATTCGGTTTTTATCCTTCTCCCTGTACCTTCATCTTAAGTTTCCTTTCAAACTGTTTTATTGAAGGTACTGTAGATGGATATTGTTCTTCTCCCAAATCTATCAATAGTGGTGTTTCCCAGGGTTCTGTCCTATCACCCACTCTCTTTCTATTATTCATTAATGAACTTCTATGTCTAACTCAAAGCCCTATCCACTCCTACGCTGATGATTTTACCCTGCATTTTTCAACGTATTTTTTTTTAAGTCCAACTCAACAGGAACTAAGTGATTTACGGAGAGATGCCACCGAGCGCCTAACTTCAGATCTTTCTATATTTTCTGATAGGGGCAAAGCAAACTTTGTTTTGTTCAATGCCTCAAAAACCCAATTTCTTCACCGATCTACTCGACAAAACCTACCAAATAACTATCTCCTCTTCTTCAATGACACTCAACTATCTCCTTCTTCTACTATGGAAAGTATAGGACTATTCTTTATTAAAAATCTGAACTGGAAATATCACATCTCATCTCTTGTTAAAAAAGCTTCTAAGAAGTTAGGTGTCCTGTGGCATCTGCGTCCTTTTTTTTCTCCCTTCCAGTTGCTTGCTCTGTACAGGGGTCTTATCCGCCCATTTATGGAGTATGTCTCACATGTTTGGGTAGTATCCACTCATACAGCTCTCCTAAACAGGGTTGAGTCAAAAGCTTTTCTCTTATCAGCTCCCATCCTCTGACTGACTGTATTCAATCTTTAAATCACCGCCGGAATGTTGCTTCTCTTGCTATCTTCTACCGTTATTTTCATGCTCACTGCTCTTCCGAACTTGCTAGCTGCATGCCTCCCCCCCTCCCGCGGCCTCGCTGCACACGACGTTCTACTCATTCTCATCCCTATTCTGTCCATCTTCCTAATGCAAGAGTTAATCAGTATCTTTACTCTTTCATCCCTTTCACTGGTAAACTCTGGAACTCTCTTCCTGTTTCTATTTTCCAATTTCCTACGACTTAAATTTTTTCAAGAGAAGAGTAACAAGACATCTCCCGAACTAAATTGGCACACTCCTCTTATTTTATTATTCTCTTACTGTCTTCTTTATAGGGACTGGCAACTAAGCGGGGCTTTGTATTACTTATTTTGGATGTGCTTTAAGCCAGTCTTTTGTGATGTAAAAAAAAAAAAAATTCTCCATATTGACTCTGCATTGACCACCTAACGACTGAGTCCATTGCAATCATTTACCACCCTATTTATAATCCAGTTTTTCCATATTTCCTTTAGAAATCTACGCTTTTCCAGTTTGAATGTGTTACTTCTTGTTCTACCCTGATTACTAGCCGTAAGAACTTTTCCTACATCTCCTTTATTTTATCGATTTAACCACTTAAGAACTTCTATCAGATCGCCCCTTACGCTACGCCTCTCGAGTGAGTGTAAATTTAATAGTTTCAATCTCTTCTAATAACGCAGTCACGCATCCCCTGTATCATTTTGGTCATCCTTTTCTGCACTGATTCTAACAAGGGTGTATCCATCCTGTTATGTGGAAACCAAAACTACACCACATAGTCTAGGTAAGGTCTGACTAGAGCCAAATAAAGCTTTAGAATAACCTCAACACTTTTACTTTTAACACTCCTGTTTATGAACCCTAACACCCTGTTAGCTCGATTTCTAGCCTCAATACACTGTTTCCTGGGACGGAGGTCTGAGCTTACCAGCACTCCCAGATATTTCTCAGCTTCTGATCTTTTCAGCGATACATTGCGTATAGTGTACCTATTACCAGGATTTTTTCTACCAACATTAATTACGCTACACTTATCAATATTAGATTCAATCTGCCACCTGACTACCCACTCATTTAATTTATCTAAGTCTCCTTGTAATATGTTTGCATCAGACTGTGATCTAATAATCCTACCTATCTTAGTATCATCAGCAAACTTGCTGATATCACTGTCAATCACACTATCTATGTCATTGATGTAAATAAAAAATAGTAATGGACCCAAAACAGACCCTTGTGGCAACCCACTTGTTACCTGCCCCTATTCAAATTTAGAACCAATAATTGTAACTATTTGTTGCCTATCACTTAGCCAAGATAAGATCCTTCCCATCTATTTAATGTGCTTTAACTTAATTATTTAAGTCTCTCGTATGTTACCTTATCGAATGCCTTATTAAAGTCCAGATATACTATATCATATTCCTCATTATCTGCTGTCTCATAAACATTCCTTTACGTTGGAACCTATATCGCCTGTAGGCTATTTTTTGAGGGCTCAAGTGTCAGGTGGTTGGCCCCTGCACATTCTGGAAGGTCGTGATGGTTGGCCTTCGCCCGTTGGTGGCGCAGTCTGGATTTTTATAGTGACACCTGTGATCTATAGGTGAGGATCCCATTTTCTGTGATGTTTGGATCCTCAGTCAGGCTCATCTACCACCTGGTGCTCCCTCCGCCGCACTTGTAGTCGCAGTCGGAAGAACAGGTATGCCACATGCGGGTTTCCTCGGCCACTCGACGATGGATTTGACTGTTGCTCCTTGCTGGCACTTGAACATAGGACCTTCGGCTCATCTCCCAGGCTTTTGTCGACCGCATTAAAGAAGGCAGAAAGAGTTGCCCCCGGCAGGATTCGAACACGCGAGATATCGACATTACCACTCCAAGACGCTAACCACTCGGCCACCGCATCCCCCCATTTGTTAAGATTATAAAAGATTTTGGCTATTCGTGCCTTTGTGTGTGTGTTTCACCCTCACTCTCTCTCTTCAACACACACACACACACACAAACACACACTCACACACTTCTTTACCAGAGCTCGTCCAGAACAGAAGCAAGGAACCTTGCTCCGAGGTTCAGTTCAAGCTTATAAGAAATCAAGATTAATCTGTACTACAAAACACCACACTACTTTTGTTATTGCTGTCAACCATCGGAAAACTCATCAAGACAACAGTACGTTTGTGAGTTTGCTGAAACTTCTACACCATGGACCCGGAACTACTCAACACACTGCTTCAAACACAATAATCGGCCTACAAAGGGGCCACGGATATTCTGGTATGGCAGTTTAATTCTAGAATTGATAGTCTTGAAGCTAAAGTCAATGATCTAGTCCGGAGTCTAGAATAGAGCCAACATGAAATTAATGATTTATTGGGTGAAAAAAGAAAGCTAATAAGTGAAAAGAATGAAGACCGAAAACACCTGGTTGAGTTGAATGAGAGTAATGAAGCACTCAGAGCTCAAGTTCAAGATCTTGAAAGGCGCTTCAAATACCAAGAAGATTACAGCAGACGGAACAATTTGAGGATTAGTGGTTTAGTTGAAGGTGATGGCAGCGAGACGTGGGAGCAAACCGTTGAGGTGGTGAAGACTCACCTCACAAGTTTCAGAATAAGCTTCAACTACAGGCATTGAACATCGAGCGCGCCCACAGGCTGGGACAGCGCCAGGACGGCAAGCCCCGCACTATCGTTGCCCGCTTCACACACTTTGCTGAACGTGAAGCAGTTATGAAAAGTGCAAGTAAATTAAAAGGGACTCGCATCTACATCAATGAGGACCTCTGCCCTGCCTCCCAAGAAATAGTTCGAAACCAACTCCCTCAACTGCGGCGTGCTAGAGAACAAGGAAAAATTGCTTATTTTAAATACACGAAGCTTATCATCAAGGAGAGGACAGACACATCCACCCAGAACACCTGACACCCAACATGAAGAGGCAAAGACAGAGATCAAACCCTCGGACCGTTCAACACCGGCTCAAAACTACGATCGTCCCATGAACCAGGTAGTGAACCTGGACAAGGAGAGAAGCGCTTCAAATCAGCAGGCCAACGCCCCTGTTACTGACCGTGAGGTGAACTCGCAAGGAGTTAACACTGATAACTCTGTGGGTGGAACACAGCCCACTAGTTCTGGTCATATACCTAGCACACCAGTAGAGGCTACCGCGGATGGCAACACTGACGCCACTAGTGCAGATGGGGGTGCTACCACCCGGTCACGCGGCGGAGGTGGCAGCAACAGAAGGAGTAGAGGAAGTAATCTTACATAGCTGTTGTAATACTTAACTCTTAATTTACATCCCTACTTATTTGATGGGTTTTATATTCCCATTTCATTCCTTAGATGATAATGAATTAAATCATTTGTTTGTGCATAATGTATATGATGTTTCTGTTTATAAATTAAGTTACTACAAATTCAATCCTTTAGATTTTCAGTTTAATAGATATGATGATACTGGTATTGACTCATTTTTCAACAATGTAAGAGATTTAAACATTCCACAGTCTGTATATACAACAATGAATGACCAAATGTTTTCATGTGATGACTCGAATATGTTCACTATCTTATCAATGAATATTGCTAGTGTTGCAACAAATCTACAACCATTTGAAGACCAAATTTTTAACTTAAGCAATATTAAAAATGACGTTATCGGTTTTTCTGAAACTCGATTTGATAGTGACATTGCCCCTTTATATGAAATGAATGGTTACACAATGCACTCCAAGCATCGTAGCAGGCACGGAGATGGAGTGGCCATGTATGTGTCTGATGCCTATACTTCTCATAGTCTGCATAACGTAAGTTTTTGCGACCTTTATCTTGAATGTCTGTGTGTTGAGTTATTGTGTGGTAGAGATAGGTATTTCCTAGCTTCTATATATCGACCACCTAATGGTAATATGAATAATTTCATTAACAAATTAAAAGACCTTTTTGAGTATATTGAAAGTCAGACCTATAGTGCCATATATTTGTTTGGTGACTGGAACATTAACTTATTGAAACAAAATAATTCACATGTTACTGAATTTACAACATTAATGTATACCTTTTCTCTCAACGACCACGCAACCACCAAACCCACCAGAGTAGCAAACGGCACAGTTTCCCTGATAGATCACATTTGGTCTAATCAGGCTGAGTCTAATTCTACAAATTTCATAGTACATACTGACATCTCTGACCATTTTCCAGTCATTTCCCGATTTCTTAAACACAGCGGCCCGGTACAACCCCGGAAGACTGTAAACAAGAGGGTATTTGGCCCCGAGAATATCAGGATCTTTGTTGATGGTATGTCACAGTACACTTGGGGTAATATATTAGCTTCTTGTTGCCCTAACTATGCATATGATATGTTTTTTGAAAAGTTTAATGAATCATTTCAACATAATTTTCTATTTCAGTGTCGTAGAACCACAATAAGATCAGAGAGAAGCCCATATTTAACACCAGGTTTGTTTAAATGCATTAAAGAAAAGCATCGACTTGCACGACTTGCTGTTAAATGGCCATTGGCAATTAAGGATAAGTACAAACTGTATAGAAATAAGTTAACCTCCCTATTAAAGGTAATGATGGGAGCATACGCTAAGCTGCGCGTGGCATGCGGTGCTCATCTCCGTAGCATTAGCCCTGAGAGTCTGTGGTGGGTGAGAACCCGTTACCCCGGGACACAGGGCTAGTGTGACTCCCGGGTTACCACAGTTACCTTCCCCAGGTTACCCCAGATACCCATTTATCAACCCCGAAAGGAAGTAAGAACAGCTGGGTAGGCTGGTCACCGACTTGCCTTGGCCCGGGATCGAACCAGGGCCCGCA
>JACEEZ010007967.1:10000-17500 GCA_016584305.1 Chionoecetes opilio | reverse complement strand
TCTCTCTCTCCCCTCTCTCATCTCTCTCTCCCCCCTCTCTCTCTCTCTCTTTTTTTTCCCCCCCCTTCTCTCTCTCCTCCCCCTTTCCCCTCTTTTCTCTTCTCTTTCTCCCCCCTCCCCCTTCTTCCCCCCCTCCTCCTCCTCTCTCTCTTCTCTTTTCCTCCTCCCCCTCTCTCTCCCTCTCCCTCTCCTCTCCTCCCCTCTCTCTCTCTCTGTATTCAAAGTTTTTGTTAAGGCCGAAAAGAAAATAGATACAGACAATACTGAGAAAAATCGAAAAACAAAGAACAATATGTAAATAAAATCGAAATAGAAAATAAACAAATTATTGGAAATGCTGAAAAAATCGTTCAATCGTTAAAAAAAAGTCTCAGTTAATTCAAAATAAGTAAAAAGTAATAAATCACGAAAATAAACTGGTTATTGCAAAAATTAATAAATACATCACAGAAAAATCATTAGCAAGGGAGAAAAAAAAAGCAAAAGAACATCGTAAAGAAAGAGACGAAGAATAAAAAGAACAGGAACAAAATTATAACGATCGTAAAGATAAGTAAAAGAGAAAGAACACAGACGTAATTTGCAATAAAGAAGGAAGCAAAAAAAGATGAAGAAGATTACCAAAAGAAACAAAAAGGCTGCAAGACATAAGAGATGATAAGATATAATGAGAGAGAGAGAGAGAGAGAGAGAGAGAGAGAGAGAGAGAGAGAGGAGAGAGAGAGAGAGAGAAGAGAGTTTTGAGAGAGGAAGAGAGAGAGAGAGAGAGAGAGAGAGAGAGGAAGAGAGAGAGAGAGAGAGAGAGAGAGAGAAGAGAGAGAGAGAGAGAGAAGAGAGAGAGAGAGAGAGAGAGAGAGAGAGAGAGACCTATAAATCGTCCAAAAGAGAGCAAAAAATCACTAAAGAAGGGCCGGCAAGGTGAGTTTCCTCTTCCATTCTTTGTCAAGACGCACGCAAACCTCTCTTTACCTTCCTCTTGCTCTTCCTCTTCCTCTGCCTCCACCTCCACCTCCGCCTCCGCCTCCACCTCCGCGTCCACCTCCACCTCCTCCTCCTCCTACTCCTCTTCCTCTTCCTCTTCCTCCTCCTCCTCCTCCTCCTCCTCCTCCTCCTCCTCCTCCTCCTCCTCCACCCCGTCTTCCCTTCCTATGTATTCCTCCTCGTCCTTTTCCTCCTCCTCCTCCTCCTCCTCTTCTTCTTCCTCCTCATTTAATGTCATTTATTCAAACTGGGACGCTAAAATTCCCTCGGATGTAATATACCTTGATTTTCAGAAAACCTTCGATACAGTTCCCCACTCAGCGACTTTTGACCAAGCTAAGGGTACATGGCTTAGGAGAGCAATTAGGCTCATAGATTTGCGATTGGCTGTCAAATCGTAAGCAACGGGTAGTAATAAACGGCGAGGCATCTAATTGGTTAGATGTTACTAGTGGGGTGCCTCAGGGCTCGGTAATGAGTCCTACTCTTTTTTTGATATATATCAATGATATGGACTGCGGACTTGTATCTAAAATATCGAATTTGCAGATGACACCAAATTAGGCGGTAAAGCATATACTAGAGAAAGCTGCGAACTCATACAACGTGATCTCGACAAACTATCAGATTGGAGTGATATATGGTTATTAAAATGCAATTCCGATAAATGTAAAGTAATGCATATAGGCAACGATAACCACAAATATAACTATCAAATGCAAAATAAATCTTTAACTGAAGTACAGCAGGAAAATTATTTAAGTGTCATCATAAGTTATGATCTTAAAACCAGTCCGCATTGCCTAGCTGCCAGTAAAAAGGCGAATATGATGTTGGGCCTCTTTAAACGCAGCTTTGAGCATAAAACACCGAAAGTAATGACACGATTATACACGTCTTTGGTTAGACCGCACTTATAATATGCCGTTCAATTCTGGTCGCCATGTTTCGTAAAAGATCAAGCCAAATTGGTATCAGTGCAAAGAGGAGCTACCAAACAAAGTCCATCGCTGCGAAATTCATCTTATGAAGAGAGACTGCGGAAACTTAATATGTTTTCCTTATAGGATCGTAGAATCCGTGGGGACCTGATAGAAACCTTCAAAATCCTAAAAGGATTTGATGTCATTAATCAAGAGAACCTATTCGAGATTTCTCCTCAAATGACAACAAGAAATAACAGTTTAAAACTAAACTGTCAACGTTGCATCACAGATCTCCGTAAAAATTATTTCAATGCTAGAGTTGTTGATCGATGGAATAAGTTACCAGCAAATGTTGTCGAAGCCAGCACAATAACTACGTCTAAAAACAGACTTGGCGCGTACTGTAAAGCAAATTGGTATTGAAAGTGCCCTGCGAATTCATATTATAGTCCCCCGGATCGATTAGTGTTAGTGGTAGTTGTAGTTAGTATATTTCATATCCTATCATGCTTCACTACGAAACTTCCATGTTCCTATCTTGTTTAGGGAAATGGTATAATTCTCCAACTTTCTTCTTACATGTAGTCGATAGTTAGCAGTATGTAGTTCAACAGATACCCTAGTTATGGACCAATAGGTCTCCTGGTGTCTGTTATTCCTATGTATTCCTATGTATTCATCCTTCGGTGCACCACACAAGCTCTTTCCATTTTCTCTCTTACACATTTTTTTATTCTTTTCTTCTTCCACCCGTTTATCTCCTATTTTTTCCCATGTCTTTCCTCCTCATCCTTAAGCTCCTCCGCACCCTTCTCCTCCTCCTCCTCTTCTTCCTCCGTTGTGATTCTTTCATTTTTTCTCCCCTAATATTAACTTTTTAAATTATCTTTCCAAGTCTTCTTCATGCTCGCAAAAGAAAAAAGTTAATCTATGTTATTGAAGAGAAAGAAATAATGGAAAAATAAAACATTAATGATCTTACTGAAGGAATATAAATCACTCTAACGGTTAACGTAAGCTTGATTGGAGCTACGCTAAGTATCTTCATCAATCTTTTCATCTATAATAATATAAGCGAAAGTGTGTCTGTCTGTCTGTGTGTGTGTGTGTGTGTGTGTGTGTGTGTGTGTGTGTGTGTGTGTGTGTGTGTGTGTGTGTGTGTGTGTGTGTGTGTGTGTGTGTGTGTGGTATAGGTTCCGCCCCCTGTCGCGCAATCCCCTCATATGGCACAGTTTTGGAACCAGGTCGACCAGGGGAAGGTTTTAAGCCCATTTAGGAGATGATCCGATGACTTTTTTATTATTTTATTTACCAGCCTATTAGCGAAAATTGTGAAAAAAAAGTGGGTTGCGAGAATTGAGGAAACCTTGATGTAGGGTGATGGGTAAAGGGTGCGTGAATGGGTGGGGTGATGGGTAATGGGTGTGGGGTGATGGGTGAGTGAATGGGTGGGGGGTGATGGGTGATGGGTGAGGGAATAGATGGGGAGTGATGGGTAATGGGTGAGTGAAAGGGTGTGTGGTGATGGGTAATGGGTGAGTGAATGGGTGTGTAGTGATGGGTAATGGGCGAGTGAATGGGTGGGGGGTGATGGGTAATGGGTGAGGGAATAGAGGGGGGGTGATGGGTAATGGGTGAGTGAATGGGTGTGTGGTGATGGGTAATGGGTGAGTGAATGGGTGGGGGGTGATGGGTAATGGGTGAGTGAATGGGTGGGGGGTAGTGGGTAATGGGTGAGTGAATGGGTTGGGGGTGATTTGAATGGGTTGGCGTTAATACATACATTTCTACATCCATAGGTAGATGCTACCTACCATCTACCTGTAGTACCATCCTACGTGTAGTAGCTACATCTACAGGTGGTGGGCCGAAGGCCCACCAAAAGGCCTCCGCAGGAGCTAGCCAGAAAGTCCGCCCGGAGGGCGGCTTTGCGGCTAGTTTGTCATAAGAGTTATTAAAAGTAAGTGCGGGGTAGAATAAAAAGAAAAAAAAGAAATGATTGGAGTTTTGTCAATTTGCAGCATGTATTTTTTGTTATTCGCTTCATGGACCAGAAAAGAGTAATTATGTATTATTCAATTCATGACTTAACATCATAAAAAAATGTTTTATGTCCATTAGTAGTCGACGAGCGAGCGAGTGACTGTGGTTCAAATGCAATGCAAGGTTTGGGGCATCAACACACACACACACACACACACACACACACACACACACACACACACACACACACACACACACACACACACGCACACACGCACACACGCACACACGCACACACGCACACACACACACACACACGCGCACATACACACACACACATATACACCACACACACACACACACACACCCACCCACCCATACACGCACACACACATGCACACACACACAAACACACACACACACACACACACATACACACACACTCACACGCACACACACACACACACACACACGCACTCACACCCACCCACCCACACACACACATGCACACCCACACTCACACACACACGCAAATACACTCTAAACAGTATTTTTCCCCTCCTTCCCCTTTGAGCACTCCCAGACAAAATAATCTCAATAATAATCTTTCATCCTCCTTATAGGTCCATTAATAGATCCATGCATGAATAAAAAGGCTGTCATCATGATCCACACCAGACAAGCTTTCCTATACTCTATACTATTATTATTACTCTGTTATTTCTATACTATATTCCTTTCCACATGCTTTTCTATCTTCTACTCTCACACCTTCATTATATACAAGGATAATATAGAAAGGATTATCAATATAGTATCCTTGATTATATATACCACTACCACCACTATACTACTACTACTACTACTAATACTACTACTACCACCACCACTACTACTACTACTACTATTACTTCTATCACTACTACTACTACTACTACCATTACCAAACCCCACCACCACTATTACCACCACCACTACTACTACTTCTATTACCACTACTATTACTACTACTACTACTACTACAAAGGGCAAGGGCAGCGGTATAGCCAGGTTGTTTTCTCTCTGAAGGTTACCTCAGATAATTCCCTTCATTTTCCAGAGACAGCTAAGCAGGTAAAATGTAATGGCACCTGGGATGTTCAGGTGTGTGATTTGTGTTCTGTATTAATATTATATTATACTATACTATTATTCTATACTACTACTATACTATATTTAAAGGTTATATGTTAAGTCTTGTTTTGTTCTTGTTCTTAGCCGTGGTATGTGTTATTTGAACGTGTAAAGTGTATCGTTACATTGCAAGTGTCTATCTATCCCTTCCTCCTCTTTCTCCTCCTGCACTTCTTTACTTCTTACCGTCTCTCTCTCTCTCTCTCTCGCTCTCGCTCTCGCTCTCGCTCCGGGTCGTCTTCTCTCGCTCTCCTCTCTCCTCCCCTCTTTTCTCTCTCTCTCATTCTCTCTCTCTCTCTCTCCCCTTCTCTCTCTCTCTCTCTCTCTCTCTCCATCTCTCTCTCTCTCTCTCTCTTCTCTCTCTCTCCGTTTTCGTTAAGACAAAATAGAAAAAAAAAAAAAAATATATATAAACAGACAATATAAAGAAAAAAACTCGCGTATAATTTCATCTCCTGTAACGTTATCTTGGAAATACTTATCCCCTGCTCCTCCTCGTCCTTCTCCTCCTCCTCCTATTCCCTCTCCTCTACTTCTTCTTTGTCATTATCCCCTCCTCCTCCCCTCTTCATCTTCCCTCTCTTCTTACTCATAATGCTTATACCATCCTCCTGCTCTTCCTTCTTCTCCTCTTCCTCTTCATGCTTATCTCCTCCTCCTCCCCTCCTCTTCCCTCTCCTCTACTTTCTCTTTATGCTTATACCCTCCTCCTCCTCTTCCTTCTTCTGCTCTTCTTCTTTATGCTTATGTCCTCCTCCTCCTCATCTTCCCTCTCCTATACTTCCTCTTTATGGTTATACCCTCCTCCACCTCCTCTTCCTCTTCCTCCTCTTCTTCTTTCTTCCTTTTCTCCCTTCTTCCACGGTTCCTTCAAACGCGTCCCCACCATACGTGGAGGCAAGGACGCTGTGTCGTCGATCGATCCGATGGTGTTTGGGGTAATGGGTATAGTGCCTTATCAACGGCACCCCCGAGTTGGTATACTGCAAATTTATTCTTTTTGTTTATTGTGGTGTAACTGCTGGTTTTTAAGTTTTTTAAACCTATTTCCTCTCTTCCTCCAGAAGGTGAACAAGACATCTCTGGTGAATTATATTTCTTGTGGGTTTTAAATTTGAAAAATATTTTAAATTATTTCTTTTAAATTTTCATTAACAGCTGCTGTAGTTTTGTAATATTTTTTTTCAATTTTGTACCCGGGCATTGTAGAAAAAAAATGTTCTATGTCTTCATTCTTGCCCCACCAGGGGCATTTTTGTGTCCCCATCTTGGCTCCTTCGTCCTGAGTTCAGGGCTGTTAGTTCTGAGTTTAAAGAGTAATGTTGACTCTGGCCTATTATCATACATTTTTTCCATTCCTCCCATTTGTTTCTTGTCGTGGCAACTGGCAACAACCTCCGTGTTGACGCTGCCGGACAACGCTGTGGCCTCATAAACAGCTCGCCCCTGGCCATTCCCCACAGCCCACACACACACTCACACACAGACACATACACACATACACATGCACACACACACACACACACAGACACAGACACACACACACACACACACACACACACTGACAGACACACATACACACAGACACAGACACAGACACAAACACATACACACAGAGACACATACACACAGAGACCCACAGACACAGACACACAGACACAGACACAGACACAAACACACACACACACACACACACAAACACACACACACCACACACACACACACACACACACACACACACACACAGCTGCAGCAACCATCTTTCCTGCAATGCCCTATCTGCCCTCTCTGAAGCTTCTGAGGGTACTAAGGACATGGGGGAGATTTGTGATTGGCTATTCACTACTGACGCAGGACAAACCACGTCTTGTAGTCCACACAACGCACACCACAGTGACCACAAGACGTGGAAATCAATACCCCCAAGACGTGGTGTGACGGGGGGTAGACGCGGGTCCTTTCTCTGTGACGTTTTTGTGTTGACATGTTGGAAGGGTCTTAGAATACATCTTCTTCTCGCCATTACCATTAGTCTTACCATTATTATCATTACATTTACCAATATTAGCATTATTTTTACCACTATTATCATTACTTATACCACTATTATCATTTATTTTACCACCATTATCATTGCTTTAACTATTATTATCATTACTTTTTCCATTATTATCAATACTTTTACCACCAATATCATTACTTTTACCACCATTATCATTACTTTTACCACTATTATCATTACTTTTACCACTATTATCATTACTTTTACCACCATTATCATGGCTTTAATTATTATTATCCTTGATTTTACCACTATTATCATTACTTGTACCACCAATATCATTACTTTTACCACCATTATCATTACTTTTACCACTATTATCATTACTTATACCACTATTATCATTACTTTTACCACCATTATCATTAACTACTA
>JACEEZ010007967.1:2500-7500 GCA_016584305.1 Chionoecetes opilio | reverse complement strand
CCTAAGCTTTATGTCAGGAAAGGTATTCGATCCGGAAGTCGAGATAGCTGGGTATAAGTTATTTCACAAGGACAGAGTAGGCAGACGAGGAGGAGGAGTTGCGCTTTATGCAAGAGATGCATTGCAGTGTTGTGTTAACAATGTTATAAAAACAGATGACAGCATAGAGTCTATATGGGTAGAGGTTACGGAGGGAACTGAGAAAATGGTTTTGGGTGTAGTGTATAGGCCTCCAAACTTATGTAAAGAGGATTCAGCTCCTATATGGGAAGAAATAAACAAGGCCTGCAGATATAATCGATTATGCGTGGTGGGAGATCTTAATCTTAGGAATATAGACTGGGATTTAATCATAGGTGACAGCGATGCAGATGAATTGTTAAATATAATCCAGGATAACTTCCTAAGTCAAGCAATCAAGGAGCCTACTAGAGGAGATAATATTCTAGATCTATTGCTGACAAATAGAGACGATTTAGTTACAAATGTGGAGGTCGGGGGGAATTTAGATAATAGTGACCATTATGAGATCAGATTTAGCTTTAAATGGGAAGTTGGAAAATTAAGTGGCAATAGGCATCGAATACCTAATTTCAGAAAGGCCAATTATGCGGGATTAAGAAGACACCTGGAGGTTATTAATAAGAGGTGTGGGATGGAGGAGCAGAAAGTGTCCCAGGACAAGGCGTTGTCAGCTGGAAAGGCCAATTATGAAGGATTAGGAAGGCACCTGGAGGTAATTGGCGCGTCAGATATGGTAGTGAGGTCGAGGCTGAGGAGATAATTAGAGCGGTTAGACAGGGAAGTGAGGTCAGGGCTGAGGAGGTAATTAGAGAGGTTAGAAGGGGAAGTGAGGTCGGAGCCGAGGATGATTATATCTCATTTGTAAGGAAATATAATGACGGACAGAAAAGAAATATCCTTATAGGGAGATAAGGTCCAGAAAGAGTGATCCAAAATGGATGACCACCAAGTTAAAACACAACATTGGAGTAAAAGAAACATTATTTAAGGTTCAAGGCAGGATTGGTAAACAAAGAACAGTATAACGTGATGGCGAGGACAGTGAAGAAATTAACTCGAGTTGCTAAAGAACAATTATGAGATTAAAGTAGCAGAACAGGCGAACAGGGACCGAAAGGGGTTCTATCAGGTTTATAAACAAAGACAAGGGAATTAGTTGGGCCCTTAAAGTCAGGACAGGGTGAGTCTTAAATACAGATGAGGATATGTGTAGGAGCCTAAATGATTATTTCTTAAGTGTTTTTACGGAGGAGGATACACAGACGATACCTGATAGTGAAACAGATGTTCAAAGGAAGCGATGAGGAGAAACTCAAAGATATTGTGATAACTAGGGAGATGGTGGAAGAGGGTATAGAAAAATGAAAACATTTAAATCGCCAGGACCAGATGAAGTGTATCCCAGGGTATTAAAGGAATGCAAGGAGGTTGTTAGTGAGTCGTTGTGCACATTTTTAGGAAATCGGTTGAGATAGGCGATGTGCCATTATTGTGGAGGAAAGGAAATGTTGTTCCCATATTTAGAAGGGAGACAGAGGACTAAAGTCAAATTATCGACCCGTAAGTCTAACATCAGTGGTGGGTAATTATTGGAATCTATTATTGCAAAAAACATTAGAGAGCACTTAGATAAACATAGTTTGATCAATGATTCACAACATGGATTCACCAAGGGTAGGTCATGTCTCACAATTTATTGAGTTTTTATAGGAAAGTTTATGAGACGGCAGATAATGATAGGATTATGATATAATATATCTGGACTTTAGTAAGGCATTTGACAAAGGACCACACGAGCGACTCTTAAATAAGGTTAGGGCTCATGGTATAGATGGGAAGTTCTTCATTGGATCAGAGCTTGGCTACGTAATAGGCAACAAAGGGTTACAATTAATGGTTCCAAATCTGAATGGGGACTGGTGACAAGTGGAGTTCCACAAGGGTCTGTTTTGGGCCCATTACTATTTTTGATTTACATCAACGACTTGGATAGTGGGATTAGCAGTGATATCAGCAAGTTTGCTGATGATACTAAGTTAGGTAGGATTATTGTATCACAGTCTGAGTAAACATATTGCAGGGAGACTTTAGATAAACTTACCGAGTGGGCAGTCAGATGGCAGATGGAATTTAATATGATAATGTAGCGTTATGAATGTTGGTAGAAAAAAACCCTGGTAATAGATACACCATAAGCAATGTATCGCTGAAAAGATCAGAAGGTGAAAAAGATCTTGGAGTGAGGGTGAGCCCAGACCTCCGACCTAGGAAACAATGTATTGAGGCCAGAAATAGAGCTAATAGAGTATTAGGGTTCATTACCAGAAGTGTTAAAAGTAGAAGTGCGGAAGTTATTCTAAAGCTTTATCTGGCTCTAGTCAGGCCTCACCTAGACTATGCAGTTCTGTTTTGGTCTCCATATTACAGGATGGATATAGTGTTGTTAGAAAAAGTGCAGAGAAGGATGACCAAAATGATACAAGGGATGCGTAACTTTAGTTATGAGAGGAGATTGAAGTTATTAAAATTACACTCACTCGAGAGACGCAGAGTAAGGGGCGATCTGATAGAAGTTTTTAAGTGGATAAAGGGATTTAATAAAGGAGAGGTAGGAAAAGTTCTTACGGCTTTTAACCAGGGTAGAACAAGAAGTAACGGATTCAAGCTGGAAAAGCGTAGATTTAGAAAGGAAATAGGGAAAAACTGGTTCACAAATAGGGTGGTGAATGAGTGGAATGGTCTCAGTAGACAGGTAGTTAGTGCGGAGTCATTAGGGAGCTTTAAAGGGGAGCTGGATAGGTTCATGGATGGGGATGAAAGGTGGATGTAGGTAGTGTTAGGTGACAGGAAATACCACGTGTAGGCCTCGCGGCCTCTTGTAGCTTCCTTATTTTCTTATGTTCTTATGTCAAGTCCAAAAGAATCTCAAGAGGTAACCATACTGTGTTTCATCTTGAGAAACTGAAGGAATTGACATGTGCTCATGAGTAGCACAGTGGTGGCAGTCTCAAATCGGTTTGATGTGCTTGGTGCTCTCGGGGACCCTGTAGAACTGTGGGATACCTTCAAACGTTAAACTCTACAGGCTGCCAAGAGTGTATTGGGGAGCGCCCGAGGTCAAGGCGTGGTTTTGTCTCGACGGAGACACTGGAGAAAATCGAGGAGAGTCGCGCTGACAGGCTGGCTGGGAACCAGTACCAGCACAGGGCTCTGTTACGCCGGACTAGAACCCTCCTGAGGATTGACAAGGAGAGGTATGTCAGGAGTCTCGCTGAGGATGTCGAGGGTCATTTGAACGCTAATGACCTCCGACCCGCCTACCAAGCCCTGAAGAAGCTCCGTTCCAAGTCTCCTTCTCGGGCAGGTGCTATTCGAACAGCAGATGGGCACCTCGTGTCGGACATGGATGGGCAGATGGCTCGTTGGGCTGAGTATTTTGGGCAGTTGTTCACGGTGGACCCTCCAACTGAGCAGCTTCAAACCACTGGGTTACAGGCAGTGGATGCCGATCCTCCCATTGACGAAACCGCACCCTCTCTTGACGAAGTCAGAGAGGCTGTAGCAAAGTTGAGGGGTGGAAAGGCAGCTGGTGTTTGTAATATCAGTGCGGAGCTCCTCAAAGCTGGGGGTGAGGCCATGATCCGCGGGTTGCATGCTGTCCTGACTGCCGTGTGGCAATCAGGTACCATTCCTCCTGACTGGAAAAGGGGGCTGGTCGTCCCTATCTGGAAAGGGAAAGGGGATCGTCAGGACTGCAACAGTTACCGCGGTATTACACTGCTCAGCGTACCATGCAAGGTGCTTGCCCATCTATTGCTGACACGAATTCGCAGTCATCTGATGAAGCATCAGAGACCTCAGCAGTCTGGGTTCACGTCTGGTAAGTCAACAACGGACCGTATCCTAGCGCTTCGTGTCCTGGTGGAACGCCGACGTGAGTTTCGATAGGGGATGCTTGCAGCCTATGTTGATCTCAAGAAGGCGTTTGACTCAGTGCATCGTGAGTCACTCTGGGATCTTCTGCGATTTCGAGGGATTCCTGCAAGGACTATTGGTTTGATAATTGGTCTGTATTCTGGGACTGAGAGTGCTGTGAAGTGTGGGGCAGGTTTATCCAGCTTCTTTCTTGTGAATACAGGAGTGAGGCAAGGGTGCGTCCTTGCCCCATCACTTTTCAACGCTTGTATGGACTGGGTACTGGAAAAGGTTGTAGATCAAAGTGATTGTGGAGCATCCGTCGGCAACACCAAGATCACTGATCTTGTTTTTGCCGATGATGCAGTAATCTTTGCTGAGTCGCTGGAGGTCCTGGTGATGGCTCTCGGGGCGCTGCACGAGGAGGCAAAACCTTTGGGACTTGAGGTCTCCTGGCTCAAGATCAAGGTCCAGGTGTTTGGTGACTTACTAGATGAAGCAGTACAGTCTGTTCATGCGTGTGGCGAGGACATTGATATCTTGGAAAGTTTTACATACCTTGGTAGCGCAGTCCATAATGACGGCGGGTCACGTCAAGAAGTCTTACGGCGGATTGGCATAGCCCACGGTGTTATGGACTCGCTCAGCGGGAGTATTTGGCGTTGTCGGTACCTGTGCAGGAGGACACAGATCCGGATCTTCAAGTCGCTTGTGATCCCTGTCTTACTCTATGGTTGTGAGACATGGACACTAAATAGTGACTTGAAGAGACGAATCAATGCCTTTGGTAATAAGTGTCTTAGCAGAATCATAGGGTATCGCTGGGATGATTACGTATCAAATCAGCGATTGCACCGTTAGACTGAATCGAGGCCTATTACCTGCATAGTCCGTCAGCGCCAACTTCGATTATATGGGCATGTGGCACGCTACCCTGAAACCGATCCTTCCCATCGGGTTGTATCTGTAAGAGACAATCCGGCGTGGAGGAGGCCAAGGGGGCGCCCACAAGGCTCGTGGCTGGGGCAAGTTGATGTTTCTTGTTGAGAGCTGCTTGGTAT
>JACEEZ010007965.1:5000-10000 GCA_016584305.1 Chionoecetes opilio | reverse complement strand
AAACAAACAGACAACCCACGCACACACAAACAAACAGACACGCACGCACGCACAACAAAAAACCCAGACACCACGTACTCAAACAACAAACAAACACACGCACGCACGCACACACACACAAACAAACAACACGCACGCACACACACAAACCCAACACCACGGACTCAAAAAAACAAACAGACACGCACGCACACACACACAAAAAACAAAAACGCACACAACACAAAACAACAGACACGCACGCAACACAAAAACAAACAGACTGCACTCACACACACAAACAACAGACACGCACCAAAACAAACAGACCGCACGTACACACACAAAAAAAAACAACATGCACTCACACACACAAACAAACAACACGCACACAAACACAAACAAACAGACACGCACGTACACACACAAAAACAAACAGACATGCACTCACAAAACACAAAAAACAGCACGCACACAAACACAAACAAACAGACACGCACGCACACACACAAAAACAAACAGACATGCACTCACACACACAAACAACAACACGCACACAAACAAACAGGCATGCACGCACCACAACACAAACAAACGACACGCACGCACATACAAACAGACACCACGCAAACACACACAAACAAAAAAACAGACGCACACACAAACAAACAGACCGCACACACCCCAAAAACAAACAGACACGCACGCACAAACACACAAACCAACAAACAGACAAAGCACATACATACAAAACAAACGACACGCACACACACGCAAACAACAGACACGCCACACACACAAACACAACAAACAGACACGCACAACTTAAAAAACAAACAGACACGCACGCACACACACAAACCAAAAAACAGACACACAAACAAACAGACACGCACACACACACGCAAACAAACAGACACGCACACCCCCACAACGCAAACAAACAACACGCACACACACACACAAACCCAACAAACAAAACGCACACGCACAAACAAACAGACACGCACACACACAAAAAGACACCCCATACACACAAACAAACAGACACATACACACACACAACAAAAAAACACGCACACACACAACAAACAGACAACACACCACACACAAACAAACAGACACGCACACACACAAACAAATAAACAGACACGCACACATACACACAAACAAGCAAACAAAGAGACACGCACACACACACACACACAAACAGACACGCACATACACACACACACACAAACAGAACACCACACAACACACACACATACAAACAAACAACACGCACACACACACAAACAAAAAAACAGACACGCACACACACAAGCAAACAAACAACACGCACACACACACGCACAAACAAACAGACAGAAAGCACACACACCAAACAGACCGCACACACACACACACACACACAAACAGACACGCACACACCCCACACAAACAAACAACCCACCACACCCCACAAACAAATAAACAACCGCACACACACACAAAAAAACAAACAGACACGCACACACACACCACACAAACAAACAGACCCGACACCACACACAAAACACACACCACACACACACACACACACACAAACAAACAGACACCACACACACCACACCACACAAAATAAACAGACACGCACACACACACACACACCACACAAACAAACAAACGACTGGGACACACACACACACACAAAGACATGCACGCACGCACACACACAAACAAACAACAGACACGCCCCGCACACAAACACAAACAAACACACACACAAACACAAACAATTAGCCACACACAAAAACAGACAAACGGACACACACGCACACAAACACACGCACACAAACAAACACACGCACACACAATCACAAACAAACAGACACGCACACACACACAAAAACACAAAAACAAATAGACAGCACACACACACACACACAAAGACATCCACGCACCCACCACACACACAAACAAACAAACAGACACGCACGCACACAAACACAAACAAACACACACACAACACAAAACAATTAGCCACACACAAAAAAAACAAACGGACACACACGCACACAAACACAAAGCACACAAACAAACACACCACACACAAACACAAAACAAACGACACGCACACACCCCACAAAAACACAAAAAACAAATAGACAAAACCCAAACACACACAAACAAACAGACACGCACACACACACACACAAACAATAAACAACACGCACACACACACAAAAAAACCAACACCACACACACTCTTGTTTCTCTTGTTTGTTTTGTTTTTAGAGGATAATGCCTCAGAGCCATAGTGATCTACCGCTGCTGCATATTAGTGCTGGCCGAAGCCACCACCCCGGGGGGGGTTACAAACCCCCGGCTGGCACCCAGTACCCGTTCACTGGTGGGTGGACAGGGGCTAGGGATTTAAGAAAGACCACCCATCCATCTATCTTTCGCTCCGCCCGGGGATCGAACCCGCATCACACACACACACAAACAAACAGACACGCACACACACAAACAAACAAACAAACAGACACGCACACACACAAATAAACAGACACGCACACACACACACACACAAACAAACAAACAAACAAACAGACACGCACACACACACACACAAAAAAAGACATGCACGCACATACGCACACACACAAACAAACAAACAGACACGCACGCACACAAACACAAACAAACAGACACACACAAACACAAACAAACAGACACACACAAACACAAACAAACGGACACACACACACAAACACACAAACAAACACACGCACACACAATCACAAACAAACAGACACGCACGCACACAAAACAACAAAAACAATAGACACGCACACACACAAACAAACAGACACGCACACACACACACAAAAACCACACAAACACAAAGACACGCACGCACCCACACACACAACAGACAGACACGCACACACACAAAAAAACAAACAGACACGCACGCAAAGGGACCACACAACAGACACCACCACGCACACACAAGCAAACAAACAAACAGACACGCACACCAAACAATCAACACACACACAAAACACACAAACATTCACGCACATACACAAACAAACAAACAGACGCACGCACACACATGCAAACAGACACCACGCACGCACACACACACACAAACAGACACGCACACACACACCCAAACAAACAGACACGCACACACACACACACACACACAACACCACAATGTGTTAAATGCAAGTGGGTATGTGAGTTGGGCCGACGCCCCACGCCACCTGACTTTTTCTCCTTGACCTGACCGAGGAGGTCAGGAGGCTGAGGGATAGTCCCCATTCCACGTTCACACCCAGCCGTCTCAGGCAGCTTGGCAGAAATTCTACCTGGCTAATGAGGTCACACGGTGGTGTTAATTAATGGAGTTAAATCTCGCTCATTCATTCCCCTATCCGCCCATCCACCGCCCAATGGGCGGCGGCAGTATGGGCGGCGCCCATACTGCTGGGTACGAAAATGGTTCGATATAAGTACGGAAATAAAAATCGAACTTGCGTCCCGTACCGAATTTTAAGAAATATATCGAACCGTAATATCGAACCGTACTTTTAGCCCTTAAATAACCGTACCGTACCGTAATTTCGTACCGTACCGTACCGTACTACATGCCCTGCGTGACGTGGGTGGGGGTTGCCATGCTGATGGAGAAGGAAGGGGGGTAGAGTTGAAGGTGGGAGAAACAGGGATAGGTACGTGTTGGTGATGGAGAAGGTGGGAAACGGGGGAGGGGGGTTTGGGGAGGGAGAAGGCGTTGTGGTTTGGTGGGGGGATGTGAGTGGTTACAAGGGGAGGGTGGCATCTCCACGTGCTTAGGGAGTAGGGGGCAGGAAGTAGGGGGAGGGAGGCATCTCCACGTGCTTAGGGAGATAGATAAGATTTTCATCCTATCTAGACACTTTGCAAGTACCAACTACAAGGTTATTGACTATACAAAGCGCCGCCACGTCAGCATGAACTAGGCGGACTCGAACCGCTGACCGAATGCACAGGGACGCTGCACATTGGGAACTCACGTCTCTACCAACCTTGCCACACTGACGGGCACGTGCTTAGGGAGTAGGGGGAAGGAAATAGGGGGAGAGTGGTGTCACCACGTGGTGATGGACTAGGGGGAATGGAGTCGAGGAAGGGTGGAGGTGAATGAGAAATGGGGGGGGGGGAGGCGGAAGAGAGTGCAAAAAAGGGGGGAAAGGTAGGGATGCAAGTGCGCGTAACGATTTCTTATCGTCACGATAGACATAAGACGATCACGGTAGTGTCACGAAGCTGCTACATAGATAACGATAGCGTCACGATAGACTTACGATAGCGCTACGTTGGGTACAAACATCGGGGAGCTTCCCGATTTTTTAATGCACACACTAACTTTTCGTGGCCTCGGCCGAGCGCGTCACGAGCGTCACAATCAGTCACGATGGACCCATAACCAGGACCATGACGGCGCTGCGCATTGCATTGTTGGCGCGTTCGTGGTTCTATTATGGAATGTGTGAAGGGGGCTTTATAAAAGAATACATAAATGCGTATAATAGTCTGTCCTATTTATATTTAAAGAAAATGGTAGAGCATATCTAGTTTTCTTTTAGTTGTGGAATTGAGTTATGGGAGTAACTTGCCTATAGATCGACATAGCCTGCCACGAATTTCTTTTAAGTTCTCAACACCACACACTGTTACCGTGATGCAAACATTCATAATTCCATACACTCCTAGCAGGAATGCAAAGTCTCCCTGTGTTCTCAAGTCTTCCTCATGTTCCTCTCCTTATCTAAGCAAAGCAAAGTTCTAAGCTAAAACGTATCACTCACCAAAAACATATCCACTACCGATAGTCGCACCAAAAAGTAATCTACCAGTCTTACCAACAACTCATGCACCAAACCCACCTCAAACCTCCCTCTATCCGTTCCTGATAGTCTCACCTCCAGTCCCATCAATACACCGTCTAGTAAAACCATCAATACATCAAAATTCAGACAAAAACT